>AWOL01S0112654.1:7445-31778 GCA_000715115.1 Nicotiana otophora
CCCCCCCCCCCCCCATATGTTTGTTACTTGAGCCTTTATTTCTTTGAACTTAGAACAATTAGGATGTATCTTGTAACCTCCAAAGACTTGTACTGATTATTTATATATAATATAATTCCTTCACATGTGAAATCTTCTTTACACTTGTTTTATATCGTAGTTGAACACTTAATTCCATATCTTCCTTCACTTACATTATCACATAGGACAATTATAATCCAATAATCCCCAATAGCGTAAATTTCGGATGGGACCCACAGCTGTGGAACTCGAAAAATGCCTAATACCTTCTCTTCAAGGTAATTTAAGCCCTTACCCGATCTTTGGTGACACAGACTAGTTAAAACAGAGTTATTTACAAATATCTGCCCTAGTGCACCTCAAAATCGTTTGGTGGCGACTCTCCTCTTTTAATGCCCACTTAAAAGTGTTGTCACATGTCGAAACCCGCTTTCATGAGAAATCGGGGCGAGACAACATGGCGAATCTGCTGGGGATATACTTAGGCTCTTACCATAATGAAGTTTTGCTTATGTGGATTAATGGATTATTTGATGACATGTACATCTCCTCCCTAATTCCCTTATTTGCTTAAACTGTTATATCATGTCTCTCTCATCCCTATCTCCCTTATTTACTTCATTCAAATATGTTTTCGAACCTTTTTCATGATTCAAGCTAACTTCTCTCCTTTGCCTTTCCTTTTTCTTTTCCTTCTCTTGTTCATCTTTATCGCATTATTTACTATTTGTACATGCTTTCATCATGCAAAAAATCTGGCAATGTGTTACTGCTTTTTGCATAAAGAATGCTTTCAACATCATACTCCACTCGTGCTTATTGTCAACATAGCAGCACTTCATGAGTGTCTGCGCTTTCCTAAAAATACATTTTTAAACCGGAAAGGCTTATTAGCGGTAGACTAGTCGATCGGCGGTGCAGTCGACAGTCCCGTGCATTTCCCTCTCAAGTCGTCCACTTGAGAGTACCAGTCTAGACCCTCCTAGAAACCACACTCTGAGTTAAAATGTACGTGCATCATGCTAAACCTAGTATGGATTGAAACGTCATTGACGCATCGATCCGCTTAGATAAACCTTGTCCAAAGTCCAAAGGGATTTCCACAATCCCAAAGGACACCATCATATTATGTGCATTGCTTGGAAAAAACGTGCCAACATGTTGACTGTTAATGCGTGTATAGTATAATATGGAGAGGGAAAGGGCTAACTTTTATTTGTTTGTAGAAAATGAAACACAAAATCCCCAGGTTTGGTATGGTCCAGAATATGCCGCTTCGCCTAATTGACTGGTGGAATGACCTTGCACCATGCGACAGAAATCACGTGAGGAGAGTACTGGGTAACTTGCCATCTTTGTTGAATATTTGACCCAACAGGAAATTAATTAAGGCAGCCACCATGTTCTGGGATGAAAAGAGAGTTGTTTTTCGATTTGCCATTATAGAAATGACTCCTCTTCTGGAAGAAATAGGGGGTTTTGCCAAGTTACCATGTGATAGTCCGAGTCTACTAGTGCCAAAGATTCGCACCCCACGCGGTTTTCAGAAAATGCTAAGGTTGAAGAAGAACGAGAAAGTGGTCTGCTGAAGAAGTCATACATCTCCTTTGAATTTTTTTATGAGCGATACGGGTACAGCAAAACATATCGCCTGCGTCACGAGGAGCTAGCCATTATCTCTTTGGTATGGGTGCACCACCGGGTTTATGTCTTGATAGTCTATTTCTTGGGTTTGTTGACCTTTTCGATGCAAGGAGGGAGAATTCACACTCGCTTAGCCATGGTCGACAGGATCTTGATGGAGGGTATCAAGGGGAAAAAATACACTATCATCCCTATGATCTTATCCGAAATGTATCATGCTCTAGATAGGGGTAAGAATGGGTTTGGACATTTCGAGGGTTGCAATCTCCTACTACAGGTTTGGCTGCTAGAACACTTTCTGAGGGGAAATTATTGTCAGGAGCTCCTACGTAGGCCACTGAATGACTACATAGCTAGTCATCTTCCAAAGAAGATGACATTAGCGCAGGACAGTTTTGCAAAGTCTGGGAATGTTGTAGGTTGGGTGCGTTTCTTCAGTAATTTGACATACGAGCCAATGCATTAGATGTTCGAGTGGTTCCCTAGTAGCGAGCTCATCATCAGGTCCAAACGAACCACTCACTTGGTACTGACTTGGCTGTGAGGCATCTACTCTTACGCTCTTATAAGGGCAATGAGACAAGCTGGGAGGAAGCAAGTCATACCTTGGGTTTCCAACATGGTTCAGTATAAAGCGGATTTCAAAGGAGATGTTATACCATTCAAATTTGAGGCCCAACACATATGGAACCAAAAGATCATCGTGGATGGAGAGACTATTAAACCAGACAGGTATCACGCCAGTCATATGTACTACTATCTCTCGTGGTTGGAAGACGATATAACCGGGGACGTCAAACCGGGGGTCAATCTGAAGGATAGAAGCATAGATGAGATGGCTGAGGCATAGGTAAAGTACAAGAAGCTCCGTAAAAAGGTGTTCAAATCTGAAGCTAAGCATCTGGAACACCATAAGGTGGATATTGAGGCGATCAAGGAATGGAAGGAGATTGCAAACAAGTCGATAACGGGGTTGGAGCACCTAGAGAAAGGACATATGGAGCTAGAGGGGAAGATGAGGAAGAGGCTTTGGGATTGTCAAGGTATGTGCTATGATGAAGGAGGAAATCTGCCTATGGCTTACTTGCTACTCTACATGCGCGACCTGGGAAGTGTGATCGATGGAGTCGAAAGAGCCAAGCATGGATAAGGTCCTTCTGGGACCAAATAGACTAGGAGATAATGTTCTTTATTGCTTTTTAGATTAGATTTCGTTAGATTTTGATATAATAAGGCTTTGTGCCATTAGTGACTTTATGATTATTATTTTGATTTAGTAAAGACCGATTTGCCTTATTTTCGCACTAATGGAATGAGGAAACATTGGCATGAATTTTCTCCAAGTCTATATGTCGCTTAGGCCTACCTCAAGCACAGTGAGGTCCCCAAAATTAGGACGCGAATTATTGCATGACCTTACGTGATACTTGCTTAAATATTGAAAACACTCTTTTAATTCGCCTTACTGACTTGGTTACCTTTTGTTTTTATTTCTTTTGATTATTCTCACTCCCAAAGGTTGGTTCGTGCATTTTGGTATCATCAGCATACCACACCAGATCCAGAGGTCCTCCACCTCCATCTCCACCTAGCGACCCAAAAACCAAAGGCAAAGAAAAAGGGAAGATGGATGATCTAAGTGGTAATCGAAAGGACAACGCTACCATGGCAGAAAATGTTGAAACCTCAAACGGAAAGAGTACGCCAGGACAGAATGAGTTGGTCCTACGGTTGGAACAAAAGATCTTTGAACTACAAGGTGAGCTTGAGCAGGTCCAAAATCTCAGAAACCTCTCCCTTACTCTAAATTTTCCCGATGTCAACCATCAGAACACAACCAACCAGAATCAAACACCACCCCAAAACACACAAGCCCAAAATCTGCCACCCATAGCTCTACAAAATCCTCCTGCAACGCACCAGTATCACAACCCCGTACCCCCTCAAAACCATAACCCCCCACCAGTACAAACCCCTCAACAACAACACCATCATCCAACCTAGTATCCGCAAACCACCACTTATCATACCCCTCAAAATGCACCACAACTTACCCTGATCCCCCACAAACCTCAATCAAAGATCACCCATACACCCAAGTCCCAGGGACACACCAAGGCAACCCAATATACGTGGAGACCTTACCACACACCCCGCAACAAACCCCATACATACCTGAACCAACCAAGAAGGACCTGCTCATCCGAAACATGGCGGAGGAGCTAAAGATCTTGGAACTACAAGGTGAGCTTGAGCAGGTCCGAAATCTCGCAAACCTCCCGTAATCTAAATGTTCTCGACGTCAACCATCAAAACACAACCACCCAGAATCAAATACCATCCCAAAACACACAAGCTGAAANAACTGACAGAAAGAGTCCAGAGTGTTGAAGGCGGGAAAGGCATTGAAGTTTTGAACTACGAATACTTGTGCATCCAGCCAGATGTGGAACTGCTGGAGAGTTACAAACCTCCTAAGTTTGAGATGTATGACAGCACCGGTGATCCTAAGATGCATTTAAGAACCTATTGTGATAATCTTGTAGGAGTGGGAAATAATGAGCAAATCTACATGAAACTGTTCATGAGAAGTCTTACAGGCGATGCCTTATCTTAGTATATTACCTAGAATCCAAAGAAGTGGGCGAACTGGGTAAGCATGGCATCCGATTTGATGGATAGATTCAGGTTCAACACAAAGAATGCGCCAGACATTTTCTATATCCAAAATCTTAAGAAGAAGCCAACAGAAACCTTGCATGAGTATGCTACTCACTGGAGATCGGAGGCCGCCAAGGTGAGGCCGGCAATAGAAGAAGAGCAAATGAACAAGCTCTTTGTTAGAGCTCAGGATCCACAGTATTATGAAAGATTGATGGTTATAGAGAATCACAGGTTCTCCGATATCATCAAGTTGGGAGAAAGGATAGAAGAAGGAATCAAGACCAGTATGGTGACCAACTTTGAGGCACTTCAAGACGCCAACAAAGCCTTACGGTCAGGAGGTATCTCAAAGAAGAAGGGGTGTCATGATGGTAGCTCAGGGCCCTAAGTCTACCCTTACCTATAAAACACCTCCACCCACATATCAACCCTCATCTCCAAAATACCAATACCCTGCCACAGCTTACCATACCTATAATACCCAATCTGCATATTACCATTTACCTCCTTCCGCCCACCAAAACTACCCAAGCCACGACCAAACTTTAACTACAGAACTCCCAAACAATACACCCCTATCGCTAAACCCATAGCCCAACTATATGAGAGACTGAAGGCCACTGGTTATGTCACTCCCATTCCTGCTATTGTTGTTGAAATTCCTTCTCAGTGGGTTAACCCCAGCAAGACTTGTGCCTACCATTTAGGCATGAAAGGTCATATTATCGAAGATTGCCGCATGTTGAAAGATAATATCCAGACGCTGATTGACACCAAAGTTAAACAAGAAAAGGTGTCCGAACCAAATGTTCACAATAACCCTCTTCCTGACCACAGGGGCGAGGGAGTGAACCTGATAGAAATAGGGTAAGAAACTTTAACATAGTAATTGGGTAGAAAAAGATGATAGTCTATGCCCGCTGAATAATATGAGCAACCCCTACCCCAAGGGAGTTGCGAAGTATTATAGATGTTGCACAGAGTGATCCTTTAGGCTAAAAAACTTAGGACCCCTTCCTCCTTTTATGTGCGTGTTATTTACACTTAGTCATTCAACATAGATAAATATAGTTTGTACCTTTGTAGTTATTAAGACTTGCACCGATTCTCATATGTTTTAATAAGACTCCACAACTTCTGAATTTCCCTTCTATTTATTTGATCACCTAACTTAATTACATAATCTACATAGTCTAATATTTGTCCGGGATCCACAATTGTGGACCTCGAAGAGTGCCTAACACCTTCTCTTTGAGGTAATTTAAGCCCTTACCCGATCTTTTGTGGCGTTGACTAGTCAAATAGAGTTATTTGNCCTCCAAAGACTTGTACTGATTATTTATATATAATCTAATTTCTTCACATGTGAAATCTTCTTTGCACTTATTTTATATCGTAGTTGAACGCTTAATTCCCTATCTTCATTCACTTACATTATCACATACAACAATTATAATCCAATAATCCCCAATAGCATAAATTTCGGATGGGACCCACAGCTGTGGAACTCGAAGAATGCCTAATACCTTCACTTCAAGGTAATTTAAGCCCTTACCCGATCTTTGGTGATACAGACTAGATAAAACAGAGTTATTTACAAATATCTGCCCTAGTGCACCTCAAAATCGTTTGGTGGCGACTCTCCTCTTTTAATGCCCACTTAAAAGTATTGTCACATGTTGAAACCCGCTTTCATGAGAAATCGGGGCGAGACAACATGGGGAATCTGCTGGGGATATACTTAGGCTCTTACCATAATGAAGTTTCGCTTATGTGGATTAATGGATTATTTGATGACATGTACATCTCCCCCCTAATTCCCTTATTTGCTTAAACTGTTATATCATGTCTCTCTCGTCCCTATCTCCCTTATTTACTTCATTCAAATATGTTTTCGAACCTTTTTCATGATTCAAGCTAACTTCTCTCCTTTGCCTTTCCTTTTTCTTTTCCTTCTCTTGTTCATCTTTATCGCATTATTTACTATTTTTACATGCTTTCATCATGCAAAAAATCTGGCAATGTGTTACTGCTTTTTACATAAAGAATGCTTTCAACATCATACTCCACTCGTGCTTATTGTCAACATAGCAGCACTTCATGAGTGTCTGCGCTTTCCTAAAAATACATTTTTAAACCGAAAAGGCTTATTAGCGGTAGATTAGTCGATCGGCGGTGCAGTCGACAGTCCCGTGCATTTCCCTCTCAAGTCGTCCACTTGAGAGTACCAGTCTAGACCCTCCTAGAAACCACACTCTGAGTAAAAATGTACATGCATCATGCTAAATCTAGTATGGATTGAAACGTCATTGACGCATCGATCCGCTTAGATAAACCTTGTCCAAAGTCCAAAGGGATTTGCACTATCCAAAGGACACCACCATATTATGTGCATTACTTGGTGAAAACGTGCCAACATGTTGACTGTTAATACGTGTATAGTCTAATTTGGAGGGGGAAAGGGCTAACTTTTATTTGTTTGCAGAAAATGAAACACGAAATCCCTAGGTTTGGTATGGTCCAGAATATCCCACTTCTGCTAATTGACTGGTGGAATGACCTTGCACCATGCGACAGAAATCACGTGAGGAGAGTACTGGGTAACTTGCCATCTTTGTTGAATATTCGACCCAACTTGAAATTAATTGAGGCAGCCACTATGTGATAGTCCGGGTTTACTAGTGCCAAACATTTGCACCCCACGCGGTTTTCAGAAAATGCTAGGGTTGAAGCAGAACGACAAAGTGGTCTGCTGAAGAAGTCATACATTCCCTTTGTATTTCTCTATGAGCGATATGGGCACAGCAAAACATATCGCCTGCATCACGAGGAGCTAGCCATTACCACTTTGGGATGGGTGCACCTCCGAGTTTATGTCTTCATAGTCTGTTTCTTGGATTTATTGATCTTTCCGATACAAGGAGGGAGAACTCCCACTCGCTTAGCCATGGTCGCCAGGATCATGATAGAAGGTATCGAGGGGAAGAAATACACTATCATCCCTATGATCTTAGCCGAAATGTATCGTGCTCTAGATAGGTGCAAGCATGGGTTTGGAATTTTGAAGGTTGCAATCTCCTACTACAGGTTTGGCTGCTAGAACACTTTCTGAGGGGAAATTATCGTCAGGAGCTCCTACATAGGCCACTGAATGACTACATAGACAATCATCATCCAAAGAAGATGACATTCGCGCCGGACAAGTTCGCAAAATCTGGGAATGTTGTAGGCTGGGTGTGATTCTTCAGTAATCTGACATACAAGCCAATGCATTGGATGTTCGGGTGGTTCCCTAGTAGCGAGTTCATCATCATGTCCAAAATAACCACTCACTTGGTAGTGACTGGGCTGTGAGGCATCTACTCTTACGCTCTTATAAAGGCAATAGACAATCTGGGAGGAAGCATGTCATACCTTGGGTTTCCAACATGGTTTAGTATAAAGCGGATTTCAAAGGAGATGTTATCCCATTCAAATTTGAGGCCCAACACATATGGAACCAAAAGATCATCGTGGATGGAAAGACTATTAAACTAGACAGGTATCACGCAAGTCATATGTACTACTATCTCTCGTGGTTGGAAGACGACATAATCGGGGACGTCAAACCGGGGGTCAATCTGAAGGATTGAATCATAGATGAGGTGGCTGAGGCACAGGTAAAGTACAAGAGGCTCCGTAAAAGAGTGTTCGAATCTGAAGCTAAGCATCTGGAACACCATAAGGTGGATATGGAGGTGATCAAGGAATGGAAGGAGATTGCAAACAAGTCAATAACGGGGTTGGAGCACCTAGAGCAAGGACAGATGGAGCTAGAGGGGAAGATGAGGAAAAGGCTTTGGGATTGTCAAGGTATGGGCTATGATGAAGGAGGAAAGCTGTCTATGGCTTACTTACTACTCTACATGCGCGACCTAGGAAGTGTGATCAATGCAGTCAAAAGAGCCAAGCATGGATAAGGTCCTTCTGGGACCAAATAGACTAGGAGATAATGTTCTTTAATGCTTTCTAGATTAGATTTCGTTAGATTTTGATATAATAAGGCTTCGTGCCATTAGTAACTTTATAATTATTATTTTGATTTAGTAAAGATTGATTTGACTTATTTTCGCACTAATGGAATGAGGAAACATTGGAATTTTCTCCACGTCTATATGTCCCTTAGGCCTACCTCAAGCACAATGAGGTCCCCAAAATTAGGACGCAAATTATTGCATCACCTTACGTGATACTTACTTAAATATTGCAAACACTCTTTTATTTCGCCTTACTGACTTGGTTACCTTTTGTTTTTCTTTCTTTTGATTATTCCCACTCCCAAAGGTTGGTTCGTGCATTCTGGTATCATCAGCAGACCACACCAGATCCAGAGGTCCTCCACCTCCATCTCCACCTAGCGACCCAAAAAGCAAAGGCAATGATAAAGGGAAGATGGATGATATAAGTGGTAATCGAAAGGACAACGCTACGATGGTAGAAAATGTTGAAACCTCAGACGGAAGGAGTACGCTAGAACAGAATGAGTTGGTCCTACGGTTGGAACAAAAGATCTTTGAACTACAAGGTGAGCTTGAGCAGGTCCAAAATCTCAGAAACCTCTCCCTTACTCTAAATTTTCCCGATGTCAACCATCAGAACACAACCAACCAGAATCAAACACCACCCCAAAACACACAAGCCCAAAATCTGCCACCCATAGCTCTACAAAATCCTCCTGCAACGCACCAGTATCACAACCCCGTACCCCCTCAAAACCATAACCCCCCACCAGTACAAACCCCTCAACAACAACACCATCATCCAACCTAGTATCCGCAAACCACCACTTATCATACCCCTCAAAATGCACCACAACTTACCCTGATCCCCCACAAACCTCAATCAAAGATCACCCATACACCCAAGTCCCAGGGACACACCAAGGCAACCCAATATACGTGGAGACCTTACCACACACCCCGCAACAAACCCCATACATACCTGAACCAACCAAGAAGGACCTGCTCATCCGAAACATGGCGGAGGAGCTAAAGATCTTGGAACTACAAGGTGAGCTTGAGCAGGTCCGAAATCTCGCAAACCTCCCGTAATCTAAATGTTCTCGACGTCAACCATCAAAACACAACCACCCAGAATCAAATACCATCCCAAAACACACAAGCTGAAAGTCCGCCCCCCATAGCACTACAAAATCCTGCCGCAACGCACCAGTAAAACAACCCCGTACCCCCTCCAAACCTTAACCCCCCACTAGTACAAACCCCTTAACAACACCACCATCATCCGACCCAGTATCCGTAAACCACCACTTATCATACTCCTAAAAATGCACCACAACTTACCCTGATCCCCCTCAAACCTCAATCAAAGATCACCCATACACCCAAGTCCCAGGGATACACCAAGGCAACCCAATATACGTGGAGACCTTACCACACACCCCGCAACAAACCCCATACATACCTGAACCAACCAAGAAGGACCTGCTCATCCGAAACATGGCGGAGGAGCTAAAGATCTTGGAACTACAAGGTGAGCTTGAGCAGGTCCGAAATCTCGCAAACCTCCCGTAATCTAAATGTTCTCGACGTCAACCATCAAAACACAACCACCCAGAATCAAATACCATCCCAAAACACACAAGCTGAAAGTCCGCCCCCCATAGCACTACAAAATCCTGCCGCAACGCACCAGTAAAACAACCCCGTACCCCCTCCAAACCTTAACCCCCCACTAGTACAAACCCCTTAACAACACCACCATCATCCGACCCAGTATCCGTAAACCACCACTTATCATACTCCTAAAAATGCACCACAACTTACCCTGATCCCCCTCAAACCTCAATCAAAGATCACCCATACACCCAAGTCCCAGGGATACACCAAGGCAACCCAATATACGTGGAGACCTTACCACACACCCCGCAACAAACCCCATACATACCTGAACCAACCAAGAAGGACCTGCTCATCCGAAACATGGCGGAGGAGCTAAAGATCTTGGAACTACAAGGTGAGCTTGAGCAGGTCCGAAATCTCGCAAACCTCCCGTAATCTAAATGTTCTCGACGTCAACCATCAAAACACAACCACCCAGAATCAAATACCATCCCAAAACACACAAGCTGAAAGTCCGCCCCCCATAGCACTACAAAATCCTGCCGCAACGCACCAGTAAAACAACCCCGTACCCCCTCCAAACCTTAACCCCCCACTAGTACAAACCCCTTAACAACACCACCATCATCCGACCCAGTATCCGTAAACCACCACTTATCATACTCCTAAAAATGCACCACAACTTACCCTGATCCCCCTCAAACCTCAATCAAAGATCACCCATACACCCAAGTCCCAGGGATACACCAAGGCAACCCAATATACATGGAGACCTTACCACACACCCCGCAACAAACCCTATACATACCCGAACCAACCAAGAAGGACCTGCTCATCCGAAATATAGCAGAGGAGCTAATGTAACTGACAGGAAGAGTCCAGAGTGTTGAAGGCGGGAAAGGCATTGAAGGTTTGAACTACGAATACTTGTGCATCCAGCTAGATATGGAACTGCTGGAGGGTTACAAACCTCCTAAGTTTGAGATGTTTGACGGCACTGGTGATCCTAAGATGTATTTAAAAACCTATTGTGATAATCTTGTAGGAGTGGGAAAGAAAGAGCAAATCCACATGAAACTGTTCATGAGAAGTCTTACAGGCGATGCGTTATCTTAGTATATTACCCATAATCCAAAGAAGTGGGGGAACTGTGTAAGCATGGCATCCGATTTTATGGATAGATTCATGTTCAACACAAAGAATGCGCCAAACATTTTCTATATCTAAAATCTCAAGAAAAAGCCAACAAAAACCTTCTGTGAGTATGCTACTCACTATAGATCGGAGGCCGCCAAGGCGAGGCTGGCAATAGAAGAAGAGCAAATGAACAAGCTCTTTGTCAGAGCTCAGGATCCACAGTATTATGAAGGATTGATGGTTATAGAGAATCACAAGTTCTCCGACATCATCAAGTTGGGAGAAAAGATAGAAGAAGGAATCAAGACCGGTATGGTGACCAACTTTGAGGCACTGTAAGACACCAACAAAGCCTTACGGTCAGGAGGTATCTCAAAGAAGAAGGGGTGTCGTGATGGTAGCCTAGGGCCCTAAGTCTACCCTTACCTATAAAACACCTCCACTCACATATCAACCCTCATCTCCAAAATACCAATACCCTTCCACTGCTTACCATACTTATAATACCCAATATGCATATTACCATTCACCTCCTTCAGCCCACCAAAACTACCCAAAGCCACGACCAAACTATGACTGCAGAACTCCCAAACAATACACCCCTATCGCTAAACCCATAGCCCAACTATATGAGAGACTGAAGGCCACTAGTTATGTCACTCCCATTCCTGCTATTGCTGTTGAAATTCCTTCCCAGTGGGTTAACCCCAGCAAGACTTGTGCCTACCATAGGCATGAAGGGTCATACTATCGAGGATTGCCGTATGTTGAAAGACAATATCCAGACGTTGATTGACACCAAAGTTAAACAGGAAAAGGTATCCGCACCAAATATTCACAATAACCCTTTTCCTGACCACAAGGGCGAGGGAGTGAATGTGATAGAAACTGATGAAGAATGGGATCAGTGTAAGGCCCCATAAAATTTTGCAAAAGAAAATAATGTTTCTTGTTGCTGAATGATTTTCACATGTTGAGGATTATAGAAATGCTTCGCGGCTCGGACGTTTTAGGTTGAACAATGCACCGAAGAGTAAAGGAAAGTTTTTGGCGGAAAAGCATGTTTATGCGGTCCATTGCGACCGCATAATCACTATGTGGCCGCAGAAGTGAGAAGGAGAGGGCCAAATCTGGCAGCAGCTATGCGGTCAACTATGCGACCGCATAACTGTTATGCGGTGCATTATGCGACCACATAACAGTTATGCGGACCGCATAGTGACCGCATACACAGACAGATTTTTGATTAGTTTTGTCAGCAAGTATGCGACCATTATGCGTTCGCATATGCGACCGCAGAACCTGTTCCGGAGCTTATTTTTGGGTTTTTAAAACCTGACCCTACTTCGTTAAATACACTCTTTGGGTCATTTTTGAACTATAATTTGACATTTTAGAGTGAGAGAGAGTGCCCTAGAGTGAGAAGGTGTTCTTCAATAATTGTTCTTCAATTCTTACTCAAGTTTTGGAAGATTAAGAAGGGAAGCTCACTAGGTCTTCATCCTAGAGGTAAGATTCTACACCTTAAACCCTAATTTCAAAATTATCTAAAAATGGGTAATTAGCAAGATAATATTTGGGCATGAGAGTTGTTTATTTTACATGCATGTGATATCAAGGGGTGTAGGACGATTGTTGAACTAAGCATGGTAAATATTGGGTTGTGGGATGATGGAATCCTCCACAAAAGGACTTTGAAACCTTAATGCACACCTAGTGTTTGATAAAATGCTCACATAAGCTAGAACCATAATCATCTTCCTAATTTTTGTTCAATTTGTGATATTTCTAAAATAGATTGAAGTTGCTAAGAATTCCGTAACGTTTTAGAGTTTAAGGAAGCTCAATTGAGGTATGTTGGCTAAACTCTTCTTTAAGAATTGGAATTCCCATTATCCTTGTAAGTTCCNCTAATTTCAAAATTATCTAAAAATGGGTAATTAGCAAGATAATATTTGGGCATGAGAGTTGTTTATTTTACATGCATGTGATATCAAGGGGTGTAGGACGATTGTTGAACTAAGCATGGTAAATATTGGGTTGTGGGATGATGGAATCCTCCACAAAAGGACTTTGAAACCTTAATGCACACCTAGTGTTTGATAAAATGCTCACATAAGCTAGAACCATAATCATCTTCCTAATTTTTGTTCAATTTGTGATATTTCTAAAATAGATTGAAGTTGCTAAGAATTCCGTAACGTTTTAGAGTTTAAGGAAGCTCAATTGAGGTATGTTGGCTAAACTCTTCTTTAAGAATTGGAATTCCCAGTATCCTTGTAAGTTCCAAGATATTGATTACAAACCGAGTATTCCGATAAGTTTTGTGATAAAGATTTGTGTTCAATTTGTGTTTCAAATGCTCTTATCATATTGCATTATAAATTTAAGGATGTGTTTCCAACTATGGATTGTGTATCCATATGTTATAATTTCAAGTCGTGATTTATGTGAAAGTTATTATGCCAAGTTGTGTAGAGATTGTGATTTCGATACACCTCCACCCGCATATATTGGGGTTAGGCGGCATGACCGCTTTGTGTAGATATTATGGTATTGTGGGACTGCACCTCCACCCGCATACATTGGGGTGAGGCGGTACGACCGCTTTGTGTTGGTATTGGTATCGTTGATGCATTTCCACCTGCAAACACTGAGGTGAGGTGGCATAGCCGCTTGTGTAGGTTCTTGGTACTGTGGTTATACATCCACCCGCATACATTGGAGTGAGGCGGTAGGGCCACTTGAGTAGAGTTATGGTATTGTACTTACACCTCCACTTGCATACATCGGGTGAGGCGGCGGGGCCGCTTTATGTGAAGATGGTTACAGGGATCTCATCTTAAATCCTATAAATGTTATTGATAACTCTTAATAAGATAACTCTTAATAAGATTGCCGCATTAGTTTATCATATTCATCTTGTATTTCTGAATTCTTAAATTGGTGTTGAGTTTTCATACTAGTACTTCGACGGTACTAACGTCCCTTTTGTCGGGAGCGTTGCATCTTTAAATGGATGCAGGTGGTTCCAATGTAGGAGATATTGATTAGTGATAGCAGTACACCTTCATCCCGGGGTCATGTATCTTTTGTTCTTTGTGTATTCTATTTGAGATATAGCCGGGGCCTTGTTGCTGGAATTATCATTGTACTCATCTTTATCTATAGAGGCTCTGTAGACATAGTGTGGGTTGTGTATTGGTACTGGGAAAGACAAACTATGCTATGTTGTGGTTGTATTACTTGTCCATTTGAGACTTTAAAAATGTTAAACCTTATGGTAAAAAATTTGTATTGCAACATGATCACTTTATTGTTTAATTAAGGAAAACATATAATCTCTTTATTAATGAATGAGTTTGGGTAGAAGGAATCTAACATGCTTGTTCGGTCGGATTCACTCGGTTGAGCACCCGTCGCGCTCCTCGGTTTTGGGGCGTGACAATCAGGAAGGATCTATTAGACTTATCCGAGAGGGGGACACTTCCAAAACGTCTCCTATCACCCGCTCACCGATCGTGGTGCAAACCCAGGAAACATTCGAGGTTGAGGTAGCTATGCTCTTCACTGTGATGGTAGCTCCAACACCGCCTTATAAGTCTGATGTTGTCCCATGGGATTATGTGGCGGAGGCGAGGAGAAAGAGAAAAGCCAAGATGGAAGAGACAGGTGTTGCACAAGGAATGACCAGAACCGGCAGAGTTTACATGCCTGAAAATCTTGCAAGAACGAGTAAAACGACTGCATCACAATCACCTGTTGTGGAGACAGGCACTGATGATCTTTGTAGGAAGGTACAAGCAAGGGAATACTCTGTTGTTGATCACTTAAACAAGACTCCCGCCCAAATATCTATCTTATCATTGTTGCAGAACTCAGATGCACACAAGTACGCCTTGATGAAGGTGTTAAGTGAAGCTTATGTAGCTACTGATATCACTAGTGGAGAGATGGCGAATATGGTGGGGGAGATACTAGAGAGTCACAAGATTATTGCACTCTATTCATGTTTGAGCTTTAATTGATAGTGTTTGCACTTATTGGGTATTTTATGCCTTATAAGAGTGATTCCGAGTTATGTAGATTTTATGGAGCTAATTCGAGCTATTTGGATCTTTGAAGTCTGAGTAAAAGCCCAAGGGATTAAGTCGGGATTGTGTTCGGTGGTCGAGGACCAAGTCTGGGCGTCAAAACGCAAGTGAAATTTGTACTTTGAGAAATCCCCACTACCGCGGCGCGTGGGGCACCACGCTTGTACAAATTCCCATTGTCTGTCAGAACTTAGCTCTCTGTATTTACCCACTAATGCCCCACATGTCGCGTCGCCCCATGCGGCGCGCCTATGCAATTTTTACATAGTGAAAATCCTATTTCGCCTAGGAGAAGGTGGTTTCGTCTGGGCCCGACCCTACTTGGTATAAATACATGGAAAACATTATTTTTTGGACGTTTGACACATAATCGACCTAAGGAGGCTAAGGAAGAGTTGGAGGAGCAAAAGCACAAGGATTTCATCATTCCTTCCTCACTCAAGACCCGAGTTTGGATTGAATTTATGTTTTCCTATACTTTGACTTTATTTGTGATGAATTTCTCCATATCTATGGAGTAGTTCTCTTTAGGGATTGATGGATCTGGTGTATTGATGATTGTTTATGGATTATAACTTTAGTTTTATGTATTGAAGCGTTTTTGGATGATTTAATCATTGCATCTATATTCACTTGTTCATGTAATCGAGAGAGGCATAACTTGTGATATCTTTGCATTATATTATTGGTTGAGTTCATTAATTCTTATTAGTAATCAGAAGGGGCTAGTTGAATCATTGATTAAACCTAGTTAGGAGGATAATCGAAAGAGGTTCTCCTAAAGCCTAATCCACTATGCATTCTTGCATATCTTCACGTGCTTAATTTGGTTCATCTCGCGAGGTGGAGACTTAATCGAGAGAGGTGTTTTTGCTGAACGTGTGAACTAATAATTGAGTGACTTTGAGAGACTCACTTAAACATTAGAAGTGAATTATCTAGAGTTAGATCCCAAACAATTATCTTGCTCTTTTCTTATCAAAAGTCTATCTTCTCCCATTGATAACCTTCTTTGCTTATTCCTTGTTTCAATTGTCATTAGACAATAGCTTTAGACTCTTAGTTATTTTTAGTTAGAAATCATATAAATCTCAATTGTTGATCATCCTGTATAGAGACGAAGCTAGAAACTATGGGAATACTATTTAAATTCAATCCCTGTGGATTAGATATTATACTATACTATATTTGATTAGCGAGCATAATTTAAGTGTGTTTCAAGCTCGTCAAATTTTAGCGTCGTTGTCGGGGATTGGCAATCAATAGTGTTTGAAATAGTTTGTAGTGCTAATTCAGGAATTTTTATTTTTATTTTTCTCTTTTTACATTTGGTGTTCTTTGACTGTGCGCAGGTTACAGGTTCATATTGGTGCATAACTCGAGCTATTTCGAAAGAAGTGCTACCATACAACCCAAAGATAGAAAAATAATTGCGATAGCTGAGGAAGGAAAGAGATCTCACCGATACATCAAAAAAGGTTGGGCAGTCCTCAACCAAAGAAACTATGGCTGGAAACAGCGATGATAATGTAGATTTTCCTGCAAGAGAGACAGCCCAACAACGGAAAAAAGATGCACGGGATGCTGAGGAAGCAGCTATTAGAGATGCACAGATCATCTATGAAGAAGAGAGGGGTCGGAGAATTGCGCAAAATCAATCCTTGGCTGCAGGCCAGTTCGGTAATATAGCTCCCATGCCTGGGAGATCACTGGGCGATTATGCTAGACCAGTCTACAATCAAGGATTATAAAGTGTTAGACCACCTCCAATTGCAGCTAACAATTTTGAGTTGAAGCAAGGGTTGCTTCAAACCCTTCAGAATTGTTGTGTCTTTAGAGTAAAGATAAACGAAGATCCAAATACACATCTGATGGACTTCGAGGAGATTATGAACACCTTTCAATACAGTGGTGTGTCACGAGATGCAGTGTACCTAAGGGCATTCCCCTTCACACTCAGTGATGATGCAAAGCAATGGCTTCGACGCTTGCCCACGGGATCGATTAGAACATGGGAGGAGATGACCAGAAAAATTCTTGATAAATATTTATCCTCAGCTAAGACGGGCAAGTTTAGAAGAGAAATCCATAACTTTTGCCAGAAAGAGAATGAAATTGTTTTTGAAGCATGGGAGAGGTTTAAGGAGATCATTCGAAAGTGTCAACATAGTGGAATTGAACTCTGGATGCAACTTCAGGACTTTTGGGATAGATTGACACCGACCTCACATAAAACATTGAGCAATGCAGCTGGAGGCCCGTCGATGAAGAAGAATCTAGAGGAGATAGTTACAATTCTTGATGAGTTATCTGAAGATGCAAATCAGTGGCCCTCTGAAGGTGCTGAAAGAAGAAGATCGATTGGTGTTCACCGGTTGATGCTAATACATCTGTGCAGGTACACCTTGATGTTATGGCTAAAGAAATAAGGAAGCTGACCTTAGCCTCGATACAAAATGAGTCTCACACAGCTTGTGATATATGTGGAAGAGGACACCCAACTCATGAGTGTCAAGCCTCAACTGAGGAAGTGGATGATATGGGAAACTAAACTTTTAATGCAATGGGTCAGAGGCACCCCAGTTTTTCATGGAGTTCACCTGGGGCACTGCTAACGCTTGGAAATAAAATAACTCTAGACCCCGGGGACAAGGAGCTCCAGCATACCAAAATCAGCAGATGCAGCAATTTCAGCCTCAACAGCCCATTCAGCCTGGTCTAGAGGATCTAATGAAGGCCTTCATTATCAAGACAAATGAGAGGTTGGACACCCATGGAACAGCTATCAAAGAATTGTGCACATCTTTTCGAAACTGGGAGAGACAAGTGGGATAGATTGCAACAATATTATCTGAGAGGGCTCCGGGAACTCTCCTCAGCGATACTGAGAGAAATCCCAAAGAAATAGTGAATGTTGTAACTCTGAGAAGTGGGAAGTGTTAAAAGATCCCACCCCGATCCAAAATGATATGAAACTTGAAAAACAAAGTGGGGAGCAGCTGAAGAATGATGTTTATAAAAAGAAGAAGGGCCAGATAAAAGCTGAGAAAAAGAAGAAGGGAGAAACTTCGAGAAGGGAGGAACCTGAGGAGAGCCAGCATATGCCTGCTTTACCTTTCCCCCAAAAGCTATATAGAGAAAACTTGGACAAGCAGTTTGGGAGATTTCTGGATGTGCTGAAACAGGTTCATGTAAACTTACCATTCACAGAAGTGCTCTCACAAATGTCTGCTTGTGCCAAATTCTTGAAGGAGATCCTGACAAATAAGAGGAAGATAGAAGATACCTCAGTGGTAAATCTCACAGAGCATTGCAGTGCAATATTGCAAAACAAACTCCCACAAAAATGTGAAGATCCAAGGAGTTTTACTATACCGTGCTATGTAGGAACTATTCATTTTAATAAGTCTTTATGTGATTATGGTGCCTCAATTAATTTAATGCCTCTATCTATTTACATAAAATTAGAGAAGGAGATTGGAGAGATAAGTTCTGCACCAATATCGTTGCAGCTGGCAGACCAAACGACTTTAATACCCGAGGGGATAGTGGAAGATGTGTTAGTTCGGGTGGATAAGTTCGTATTTCCTGTGGATGTTTTAGTGGTGAATATGGAGGAAAACTATGAGGTCCCCCTTATATTAGGAAGACCATTCTTACCAATGGATAGAGCGATATTGGATATACATGAGAGAAAACTCATGCTTAGAGTGGGTGAGGAGACTATGACTTTTAAGATAAATGTAGTAAAGGGGGCACAAAAGGAAAAACTAGCTGCGAATGTTGAGTGAAAAGTGAAGGGCTCGAATGAGAAGGCTGCAGTGAGTGAGAAAGATAAGTGTGGGGTGTACCCCAAAACGGCTGAGAAGAAAATGTCTGCATGGATGTGTGCATTAGTTCGGGTGCGAGGAATGGAGCCCGACTTCGACTCAGACCCCGACTAGATATTCACGGAAGTTCCTTTACCTTATGCTTTTTAATTATGTGCCATAGGGACATGCCACAACTTAAAGTGTAGGGTGGGGGATATTTGTATGTATGTATGTATATTAGCTTTTTTTTTGTTGGTTGTAGTAGTTGGGGATAGAAACAATAGAAAAAAATTAAAAATTAAAAATTTTTGATTTTTCCCGACGATGGATATCATCGACAGGTTTCTTGAGGGATTAAAGTCGAAAGAAAAAAAACAAAAAGATTTTCGTTTGTAGGTAGTGTAATAATTCCCACTTGGTTTTTCTGTGTGCCGCGGTTCTTTTCCAAAAGTTTTGTTTGAACCGGATGTAGTTAGTTTTTATTTTTTAGGAGGTAGGAAACCTTGTGCTGTGATTTGAATTGAAGGCAATACCTCTTAACCTTATTATGCCTTGAGAATAGTAAGTGCTTTAGTTGTGATGCTTCGTCTCAATTTTTGACTCTTGTACCAGTACCTTAAATTGTATGATCTTAACTTTGCTTAACTGCTTTGACTAGAGTGTCTTGATAGTCCAATTATGAGTGAGTTATGTGCCATATGTGTGTGAGGTTTTGTGTATCCTGTGCATTGCATTTGATGTCTAGAACTTGCCCCGTGTGTTTACAAAACAAAATAGTAATTTTATTCAATCTTGGAAGTGATATAGGCATTTCTTTGTTAAGCTAGTTATAGACTTTTACCCACCTAATTGTTATGTATCTTAGTTAACCCCTTTGATCCTGTAATCATGGTTCTTTGGCAACCACATTACAAGTCTTACCCATTTGTTTGAATCGACCATCTATTTGAACCTTCTACCTCTCGAAGCACTTGAATTTGTTATGAACTTTGTAAAAGTTGAAGTGTGGGGTGGCTGGTTTGGCTTTTGAGTGGAACAATTGAACTAAGGAGAAAGATGCACTGTTTTGAAAAAGAAAGAGCCACTTGAATTGAAAAAAGAAAGAAAAAATAAGTGTATGATTGTGGAAAAAATATTCCTTGACAGTGGTAACTCTTGATATAATTGTACTTAAAGAAGTAGGGAGTTGATGTATATTGATGTGAAGATGGAGTTATGGCTTGATATAAGTGTGGGGTTTTTAACAATGAATTGTATGTATTAAAGTACTTAGGGAGGTGCAGTCACTCTTATATCCAAATATATCCTACACATCCTGTAGTCTACATTACAACCGATTAAAGTCCTACCTGATTCTTGACTGAATGAGCTCAATTAGTAGAGAAATACACCACGGGAAAGTCTATGGTACGTCTTTTGTGGCATATGATTGTTACTTCTGAGAGTGAGTGAATTCTTTCTATCTTGAGTTCCTAATTGTTTTTAAATTTTATTGTGTGTGGAACTACTCTCTATTATTGTGTGAGGGCACCTGATTCATGAAGGAAAGGTAATATCGTTGACCTCTGTGTTAGAGTAAGTTAGGGGGTTATAAAAATGCATGGTCCTTTTGAGTCAAATCTTGAGGCGAGGATGTTACGGTATTGTGCTTAGTCTATTTTAAATAGTCTTGGTGTGATGAGTTATGAGAGCTATTGAAAAGGGTCGTGTCTATATGAAGTGTAGTTTGATTGCTCGAGGACGAGCAATGATTTAAGTGTGGGGTGTTGATGGTAGGCTATAATTGCGTATTTTAGTCGCTTATTGCACTCTAATTCACTGCACTCTATTCATGTTTGAGTTATAATTGATAGTGTTTGTTCTTATTGTGTGTTATATGCCTTGTAGGAGTGATTCCAAGTTATGTAGATGTTATGGAGCTAATTTGAGCTATTTTGACCTTTAAAGTCTGGGTAAAAGCCCAAGGGATTAAGTCGGGATCATGTTCGGGGGTCGAGGACCAAGTCTGGATGTCAAAACGTAAGCAAAATCCATACTTTGAGAAATCCCCACTGCTGTGGCATGTGGGGCACCGTGCTTGTACAAATTCCTATTGTCTTTCAGAACTTAGCTATCTGAATTTCCCCACTAATGCCCCGCATGGTGCGTCTGTAAGGCCCCGTAAAATTTTGCAAAGGAAAAATAATGTTTCGTAGTGCCGAATTGGGCTTACGTGTTTGAGGACTGGAAAGTAAAGGAAAACTTTGGGTAGAAGAAAGGCACTTCTGCGGCCCACTATGCGGCCGCAAAATCACTCTACGGACCGTATAATGGCCGCAGAGTGAGGTAGGCAACTGGGGAGTTTTTGATGTCATTTTGCGGTCCATTATGCGATCGCAAATCGATTTCGCGGGCCGCACTCTGATCGCATATCCATCTTTGTGATTTTCGGAGGGAGGTTTTGCGGTACATTGTGCGACAACAGACCAGTTTGCGGTGCATTATGCGACCGCAGAACAGGTTTGTGGGCCGCATAATGAACGCAGACCGAGTCAGATTTTTCCAGTAACAAAGGCCAATTACGCCGCTTGTTCTGCGAACCGCATATCCATTGTGTGGTCACATATGCGACCGCAAATCCTGTTCCGGGGCAATATTTTTGGGTTTTTATAACCCGATCCTACTTCGTTAAATAGACGATTTGTACCATTTTTGACCAACAAATCTGATATTTTTATTGAGAAAGTATTCTTCAATAATTTGTTCTTCAATTCTTGCTCGAATCTTGGAAGATTAACAAGGAAAACTCACTAGGTCTTCATCCTAGAGGTAAGATTCTACACCCTAACCCTCAATCTCGAATTGTATTTAGAAATGGGTAATTAGTAAGATAATTTTGGGCATGAGAGTTGTTTATTTTATATGCATGTATTATCAAGGGGTGTAGGAATATTGTTGAGCTAAAAATGGCAAAGAATAGGTTGTGGGATGATGGAATCCTCCATAAAAGGAACTTGAAATCTTAATGCACACCTAGTGTTTGATAAAATGCTCAAATGAGCTAGAACTATGATCATCCTCCTAATTTTGGTTCAATTTGTTATATTTTTAAAATAAATTGAACTTGCTAAGAATTCCGGAATATTTTAGAGTGTAAGGAAGCTCAATTGAGGTATGTTGGCTAAACATTTCTCCTAGAATTGTATCACATGATATCCATGTAATCTATGTAAGTCCCGAATTGTTTATTATGAAAGTGGCTATTCCGAGTAAGGTTGTGTTGAAAGATATATGTCAATAAGTATCCGAAATATTTTATTTATATTATGTTATCAGTTGAGGATGTGTTCAAAATATGGGTTGTGCATTAATAATGTTTCGACTTCAAGTCAAGTTCAAACGAAGGCTATTATGCCACATTTTGTGAAATATCTCTATGTGCCTAAGACTCTAAATTGCTCACATGTGTACTATAAATCTTGAATTGAATTGCAATTATTGTTGATGATGATGATGATGTTTGAAATTGAAAAGGTGAGCATGAAATACTAAATGCAGCCAACGTGCAAAGAATGATTTTATAATTGTGGCCACTAGTGCCAATGAAATGAAAAGATGTGAAAGACGTATGAAATGCGACGATTGATATAAAAAGGTTGATGTCTCGAATAAGACAGCCTAGCCGATCGGGTCGTGATCGGACACCATGAAGCACACATGGTGGTGATTGTGCTATAAATTGTAATTGAAATGACGGTTGTGGTTGATGTCTCTAATGAGATGGCCTAGCCGATCGAGTCGTGATCAGACTCCGTGATAAAAGTATGGTGGTATTGGTATTGAGAGTGATTGTGGTTGATGTCTCTAATGAGATGGCCTAGCCGATCGAGTCGTGATCAGACTCCGTGATAAAAGTATGGTGGTATTGGTATTGAGAGTGATTGTGGTTGATGTCTCTAATGAGATGGCCTAGCCGATCGAGTCGTGATCAGACTCCGTGATAAAAGTATGGTGGTATTGGTATTGAGAGTGATTGTGGTTGATGTCTCTAATGAGATAGCCTAGCCGATTGGGTCCTGATCGGACTCTGTGCTAAAAGAACGATGGTATTGGTATTGTGAATACTAGAGTCGGGAATGGTGTCATATTGGTACTAAAGACCTCCCATCTTAAACATAATGAAATTTATTTGAACAATGTCTTGATCCTAAATTGAGGTTTGATGTTGTTTAAGGCTTCTATTGATATTATGATATTATTGTTTGTATTATTTATTATTCTATTGAGATGGTGTTTTGTCATTCATACTAGTACTATTCCATATGTACTAACGTCCCTTTTGCCGGGGGCGCTGCATCTTCAATGGATGCAGGTGGTTCCACAGCAGGAGACATTGATCAGTGATAGCGGTACATCCTCTTCCCAGCTGACTTGGTGAGCCCCACTTCATTTCGGGGTCATGTATCTTTTGTTCCTCATGTATTGTGTTTGAGGTATAGTCGGGTACTTGTTGACGGCATTATCATAGTACTCTTTTGTATCTATTAGAGGCTCCGTAGACATAGTGTGGGTTGTGTATTGGTACTGGGAATGTCAAACTATGTTATGTTGTGGTTGTATTACTTGTTCCATTTGAGACTTTAAAAATGATGAAACTATTAGGAATGAATTGGTATTGTAGACATGAACAACCTTTTTGTCTAATTAATGAAAATATGTATTATCTCCATTCACGGATGAGTTTGGGTAGAAGAAAATCTAACAGGCTTGCTCGGTCGGGTTCACTCGGTTGAGCGTCGGTCGCGCTCCTCGATTTCGGGACGTGACAAACTTGGTATTAGAGCCTAAAATTTTAAAGTGTCCTAGAATATTTCAGAGCCGTGTCTAGTAGAGTCCTTCTTATCGGTGTGTTGTCGACCACATCTATAATTAGGATGCTACTTGGGCATTTAGGAATAATACCNCAGTGATAGCGGTACATCCTCTTCCCAGCTGACTTGGTGAGCCCCACTTCATTTCGGGGTCATGTATCTTTTGTTCCTCATGTATTGTGTTTGAGGTATAGTCGGGTACTTGTTGACGGCATTATCATAGTACTCTTTTGTATCTATTAGAGGCTCCGTAGACATAGTGTGGGTTGTGTATTGGTACTGGGAATGTCAAACTATGTTATGTTGTGGTTGTATTACTTGTTCCATTTGAGACTTTAAAAATGATGAAACTATTAGGAATGAATTGGTATTGTAGACATGAACAACCTTTTTGTCTAATTAATGAAAATATGTATTATCTCCATTCACGGATGAGTTTGGGTAGAAGAAAATCTAACAGGCTTGCTCGGTCGGGTTCACTCGGTTGAGC
>AWOL01S0112655.1:0-15393 GCA_000715115.1 Nicotiana otophora
AAATATATAGAGAGAGAGCAAAAAAAGGAGGGGATGAGAGAGTGATAAGAAGTGGGTGTGTGGGATTTTATATATAACGCTTCAACTGGAAAAATGGACAAATATTTTTACTACTAGGAGTCTACTACTTTTTTACTATTTGAAGGTACTTGGTTGGTTGCGAATAAAGTATTATATTGCTAGCTAAAAAAAAATTGAAAACTTATATATAAAGTGTAAGAATTTTTTAATAATGTTAATTTTTTGAGAAAAATCATGATGTGAGTGTCATACAATAACAATTCAGTATAATTTTACAAGTCTGCGATGTGAGCAACAATAAATCTCCTAAAAATCTCAATGGTGTACGATTGGTCCAAAGAAGATAATATCATATCATATTAAGAGTATATTCGTTTAATCCAACAGTATTACTATTAAATTATCAATATTGTACTCCGTCCATACACCTTTAATTGTCCATAAAGGACTTTGCACTTCACTTAAGAAATGATAAATTAAGTACATAATTTACTACAATACACACAAAAATGATAGTAGTTCAAAAAGTTTTAAAAAATAATTTAGGAGACGCGTAGTTAATGATACCGGTAAAACGGTTTTTTTTTTTGTTTTTCTCTTTGTTTGCTAAAATGAACAAAGTAAAAATAAATTTTGTTGTACAATGGTCAATTAAAAACAAACGGAGAGACACTATAGAGTTTACTAATAGTGTATTATTTTAATAGTTTTGCCCAGTCAATAGTACTTGTATTAAAAACGGAGCATAAAATGAATGGTATCCAAGGAAAACGTATGCTGTCTCTTTACCATTGGCAGATTTAAGGTTTTCACAGTTGTTGGAACTTGGAACAAATTTTTCGAACTCATCATTTAAGAAAAAATGTGATCATATTTTGTATTGACTCAAAATTTTAGATCTATCAATGTTTTTGATCTCTGAAGATCTGCCTGTGTGTTTGTTCACATTATTTTCTATTCCGAATAAAGAAAAAGATTCCAATAAATTGATATAGTTCTCTCATCATTATATAATTGTCATTCACCATAAAAATTATTTTTTTATGGAATCATAATTATATTTTGGTTATAACAGTTAAAAAGATCCCGACCAAATAAGGTTGCTATATAGAAATTTGACTGTAGTTAAGTTAAATGACATGACATGAAACAAATTTGACTGTAGTTGAGTTAAGTTAACTCAATCTAAAATTAGTTAAGTTAAAATAAATTTTCATAAAACAAATTAAATGATATGATCCGTAAGAATTCAACAAATCTAAGCTTGTTTGAAATTAAGGCGTATTTATTATTGCACTGTTTTTATCTCTGACTTGGATGGCCGGTGGAGTGGGTAGGGAATAACGGTGCCTACAATTTGCTTAGGGAGTAATAATATCTTTTTAAAGCTTTGCTACAGATAGGAGCATTCTCTGAAACGCGTCGTTAGAGGTGTGTGGGGGGGGGGGGGGGGGGGTTATTTTTCTACAAAGCTTTACGCCAAATGGGTTCGTATTGCGCGGCCTCTTCAACATCTTTTCGTATTTGTTTCAAAAATACGCTATTTTTTAAGGATTTAATGTATTTTTTAAGGATTTAGTACGCATGTGGTTATATTTTCAAAGAGCGAGCAACATAGCTTAGCACATAGAAAATAAGGAATTTTTTGAAAAATATGAATATATATATACACACACGCACGAATGTACATAAAGTAATTTTTTAGTTTCCCCCATTAAATTTGAATTCACGCCGAAAAGTCTCACATAAAATGGTAAAGCGTTCTCTAATAAATACAACTTTATATTAACCGAGACATTTGATTAAGGACAAAAAAGAATACATAAGTAACTAAAAAGAATATATATAATAGATCATAAAACCTATCTTTCCCATAGATATGTATTGGAAAAAAACTCTAAAAATCTATAAAAATTAAATTTTGAACTCATAATTTTATCAATTTAACGAGTTCAATCCTTAGAATTTTAAATATTAAACCCGTTAAAGTCAAATTACAAAATATCTAATTTGGCCGGCAAACCAATATGTCCAACAGTAGTGGCAGTAGCGTTAGTCATGGATCATGGAGTCATGTGGTTGTGTTGCATGACTTAGGCTTTGGTTAAATATTAAATACATGAAGGGAGGGTTTGATAGGTATATTGCCTTATCGGCTATTTGGCAAAATGACCAGAACTATCTGATTAGGTCAAAGTAGTGATTGTGAATCATATTCCATAGAAGATTCCCTATTTAGCTATAAAAAAAAAAGCCTATTATCTATATACTAAATTTCACGAGTTAAAACTTTTATTTTATTGCATTAAAATTGCTAAACACTGATATTGGCAACTAGGGCTCAGCTCAATGAGCACAGCGACAGATTCAGAACTTTAAACTCGTGGGTGTTGTATAGGATAAAATATGTTCATATTTAATGATCGGATGAGAAAGCGACACGTGAAGGCGAAGATAGAAGACAGTCGAACCCGAAGGCAATGATCTCGTTTGTCATCGGAGAGAATGATATTCATAAAGACAAAGTAAATGTCTGTCATCCGGTAGCATTCAATGAAAAATATTATATAGCATTATGTGCATGATCCGTTGCAGAAAATATGGCATTCACTGTCCACCGTTATACATTCTTCAATGGCCCTCGTAATTGTCATTAAAGAGGGGCTTGATCCTAGGACCTTGTTCCCTATGTACAACTATAAATAGTGAGCTCTATCATCATTATAAGGCGATGGATTTTCTGACAAGCATACACTATATTCTATCAAAAACTCAAATAACATTTTACTTTCTTGCTTATTAATACTGTTCTTACTGCCTTCGGTAGCTCTGCGCCCGAAATTAAGATATCTGTTATTTTATTTCAATTTCAAGGCTAGGTCATACATTTTTTGTCTAATTCATCTATTATTTTTTGGATCAAATTAATTCACTTGTCTATAAATCATGTATAAATTCAACTGTACCGTTTTACGGTTAAAAGGTTTGGCGTCCACTGTGGGGCACAGACAGGCGTGTAATTGAATTGATCCCTGCATCTATTGCTAAGTTTTTTGATTCTTTGTTCTTAACAAAATCATTAAAAATGGCAGATAATGGTGTCAACAATACAAAAAACGTTGAGGCCCAAGGAAATCAGCATCATCACGAAGATTCCATCAGCTATACCAGCAACGTGGGGAACGAGGCCACGCCGGTTCACAGCGGGCAATAACCACGACATGTTCTAGAGGCAACTCCTGAAGATGCTGAAGAAGAGCATGTCATCAAAACAGTAAGGATCTTGAAGGAGCAACAAGAGGCCATTATAGGCCATCTCACACTATAGGATAAGGTCATGACGGAGCTGAAGCAGGCGCTGTCAGGTGCTTCCAACAATGTGAATGGACGAGGTCCAGTCCCTCCTGGTGCTCTCGCAAATCAAACAACGCAGAGGGTCGACAACAACACCCCGAGGGGCGAGGTCGATTTCGATGGGATCGGGGGGAACAATAGCGGTTCTGGCAACAACAATGAAAACGATCCCTTTAAAACTGAACTCATGCGGTTTATGAGGGAAATAAATGCTCGAATGGATCAAATTTCGGGCGCACCACCAGTACCGAAAGGACTAGATTCAAAGAAGTATTTGTAAAGCCAAAAAAAAAAATATTAAGCCTAATTCGAGCTTAAGAGAATAATTAGCAAGATCGCAAAGTACGTGCGAGCCCACACAAGGGAATCGAGATCATTAAAATACTTGGAAATGAATATTGTAAAGGTTGAAGGTCACTAAGTTGCATGAATAAAGGCATAGCTTGGAATAGTGGAGAAAAGAGGGAAGAAGCAAACCCAGCAAGCCTGCGTAGCCTACGCAGGCTGCGTAGGCAAAATCAGTATGCTGAAGGAGGGGGAGGCTTTTGTTACGTAGGCTATGCAAGTGTGCGTAAATTTTTTAAAAATAGTAGGCGGTCAGGGTGAGAGAAAGAAATTATATCTTTTGGCTATGTTTTGGGTTCTAGAGAGAATATGGAGCATCCCCAATCCAAATACACATCAAAGATGAGTTTTATGATATTTTTATAATGGATTAACACTAGTTAATGGTAGTATTAAAATCTACATGTATTGAAATTCATAGAGATTCCTCTAATCTTCAAGAATCATTCAAATGGGTTCAAGTTAGGGTTTGAGCTACAAGAGATAAATTCTCTATCCTACACTTAAATACAACTATGGATTAAGCATTTGGAATATATTGTGAAGTAGAATGTACCACCTGGTTGAAGAATTATGTTAGTCCTTGAAATAGGTATTGTGAGTCATGTGGTACCACTCTCTTTTCAAGGTGTATGCTGAGGCACAACTTCTATTTCGTGGTAGCTGTCATGTTGATTCTTTACTCTATGTTGGTCGGGATTGTCCCAACTGTTTATTTTTTTCTCATGTCAAAGAGATTTCATAGACTATTAGTATTTTTTTGGGGTTTTAATTGATGGTCATTCATATATCATGAAATGAAAGAGACACGGTTATCCTTATGTATTTTCAATTATTGAAAAGTATGTATTTAAAGATTATACTTTATGTATAGGTTTTAATCATTTAAAATGATTATGTTTGAAAAAGGCTTCCACATGCATCTGTTAGTCATATAAATGGATATTCTAGTATGGGTTGGTTTGCCTAGGGTTGGTAGTGTGCCGGGTACCGATCACGTGGTCTTGGGTCGTGACAGTATACTCAGTTGCCGTTCAAACCGAGCGTGGCACCAGAATTGATCCCGAAGCGTTTTAAAATGCCAGACGTGCCAAAGTATGACGCGACTTTAGATCATGAGGGGGCCATCACTACCTATCCTACGACAGTGAAGGGGAATGATTTAGCTCCCAAGAGATTGAGTCAGTTTTACTGAAGAAATTCGGGGACACCCTTACGAAGGGAGCCCTGACATGGTAGTCGCTTTTGCCCGAGTACTCCATAGACTCGTTCAAGATGTTCTCGGACTCTTTCATCAAGGTTTGTGCCGGGGCCAGAAAGGTACATGCCTGAAAGGCCAACATATTCAGGATTGCACAAGGAACGTCCGAGTTGTTGTGGAAGTTTGTGACCAGATTCCAGAAGAAAAGGATGTTGCTACCATTCGTACCTGCCGAATGGGAGGCTGAAGAATTTACCAAAGGTCTGAATCCAATAAGTTCTAACGCTTCTCGGAAGTTGAAAGAAAGTCCGCTCGAGTTTCAGGCAACAACTTGGGCAGATGTTCACAACCGATATGAGTCTAAGATAAGGATTGAGGATGATCAGCTCGGTTTCCGAGCGTCGTCCAAGGGTTGGGACCGTGAGAAGAATAAAAAGATATTGAAATATGATTTCGATATAGATTGACGGTCTTCAAGAGGTCAGTTTTTGCTTTATGAACCGGCCGAAAGACGCGGCAGAGGTTTTCAGTCAGTGGATAGATTCACTACCGATAAGATAACTGCTTGTTGCCGAAATAATAGGTCGTTGCACGACAAGGAAACGATAGTTTCTTAAGATTCTTCCCACCCCAGGCTTTTCGAATACAACTTCAACATCGGCGTAGTGGAGCTGGTGTCGGCTATGAGGAACATTATAGAAGCACGGTTCCCGAAGCCAATGAGATATGATCCCAACCAAAGGGATCCTAATTTATGGTGTGAATATCACGGGACAAATGGTCGCCGGACTGGGGACTGCCAGTATCTGCGCGAATAGGTGGCGACCTTGCTGAAAAACGGCAATCTCGGGGAATTTTTAAGTGACTGGTCTAAAAATAACTACGGTCACAATTGTGGTAAAGCATAACCTTCAAAATAAGGAGAAGATCCCCCGTGCCTGACGATCACCATGATTTTGAGGGGGAACGAGATTAACAGGGTTACATTCTCGGCGGCAAAAAAGACGAAGGTGTAAGTGACCAACAACAAGAGACTCCGGGAAGTCACTAAAGATGACATTACTCTCACGGAGGAAGACGCAGATGGATTGTTGCTACCGCACAACGACGTATTAGTAATTTCTTTAAATGACTTATATTTTAAAATTAAATGTGTTTTGGTGGACCCAGAAAGTTCGGCCAACATCAAACAATGGAGGGTGTTGGAGCAATCCAAGCTCATCGGAAGCATCATTCCAGCCACAAAACTCCTCGTCGGGTTCAACCTAGAAAGTGTGATAACCTAAGGAGAGATCATGCTGCCCACGAATGCCGAAGGGGTGATAAAGATGACCCTTTTCGAGGTGGTGGAAGGCGATATAGGTTACAACATCATCGTGGGGAGACCGTGGTTGCACGAGATAAAAGTTATGCCATTAACATATAATCAGTTGCTGGAGTTACCAACTCCCGAGGGGATTAAACAAATAAGAGGCGACCAACCGACAGCGAGAGAAATGAATACAATCTATAGCAAAGGGAAGGAGCATGCGGCATAGCAATTACAGGAACCGGTGTATGCTCCATAGCCGAGCGAAGTCAATTAGGGTGAAGAGTCATCGAAATCCTATCAGGTGTCAAGGTATTTACAGGTATCAGAAGAGACCGACATAACAAAGTCCACGACGGAAGAACTTGAACAAGTCGCATTGTTCGACAAGTTCCTGGAGGGGAAGTTCCACTTGGGGACAGGACTGCACCCCGAACTCAGGTATGGATTTATTGAATTTCTTAAATTTAATGTCGATTGTTTTGTGTGGTCACATGTTTATGTGACAGGTATCCCGCCAGAAGTGGTCGTACACAAGCTAAGCTTGGATCCCAACATCCCTTCGGTAAGACAGAAAAAATGTCCTATTGCCGAGGTCAAAAATAAATTTGTCAAAGAAGTGGTAACTCGCTTGCTTGATATCAGTTCAATCCGAGAGGTAAAGTATCCTGACTGGCTAGCTAACGAAGTATTAGCTCCAAAGAAGAAGAATAAATTTCGCATGTGCGTAGACTATAAGGACTTAAATAAGACGTGCCCAAAAGACTCGGTCCCATTGCCAAACATTGATCAAATGATTGATGCGACGATCGATCACGAGTTAATGAGTTTCCTCGATACTTACTACGGGTACAACCAAATCAAGATGAACTCAGAGGATCAGGAAACAATTTCGTTTATAATGAACTTTGGCACTTATTATTACAATGTGATGCTTTTCGGGCTAAAAACAGCTGGAACAACTTAGCAACGGATCGTAAACAAAATGTTTGAGAAACAAATAAGGAAAACTATGGAAGTTTACATAGATGATATGCATGTTAATTTGAATGCAAGTGATCATCTTAAACACTTGCAAGAAACTTTTGACATCCTAAGAAAGCATAACATGAAGCTCAACCTTGAGAAGTGTGCGTTCGGGGTTAGCTCCGGTAAGTTCCTGAGATTCCTGTTGTCATAAAAGGGGATCGAGGTTTACCCCGATAAAATCGAAGCCATCTAAAACATCCCCGACTAGCTATCAAGCGTTAAAGAGGTTTAAAGGCTAACATGGAGAATAACCGCTTTGGGCAGATTCATTTCTCGATCTTCGAAAATATGCCATCATTTCTTTGCACTTCTGAAAAAGAAGAATAACTTTGATTGGACACAGGAATTCCAACAGGCTTTGATGGATCTGAAAAGGTATTTGTCAAGTCCTCTCTTACTGTGAAAATCGGAGGAAGGCGAATAACTATTGATCTACTTAGCGGTCTCGGAGGTTGAGGTAAGTGTTGTTTTAGTCCGTGAGGATGAAGGTACGTAATCTCCTATTTATTACGTTCGTAAAATTTTAACGGGATCAGAAACTAGCTACCACATTTGGAAAGACTGGCCTTAACTCTCGTAATCTCCGCTCAAAAACTTAGGCCTTATTTCTAATGTCATCTGATAGCCGCGGTGACCACCTTTACCTGCGGAATATTCTTTATAAACCCAAACTTTCAGGTAGGATGTCCAAGTGGTCCGTCGAAATGAGTGAATTTGACATAAAATATAAGCCTAGGACTGCGATTAAGTCGCAAGTCTTGGCCAACTTCGTGGCCGATTTCAGTATGGGACTGTTACCTTTGGCTACCAATGAAGCAATGATGGTGTCAGAATCGGCATCAGGAGTTTGGACCCTATTCATGGATTGAGTTTCCAACAGGAAGGGGTCCGGGCTAGGCATAGTACTAACCACGCCTTTGGGAGAAACCCTAGGGTAGGTCATAAGAACTGTTCCTCTGACTAACAATGAAGTGGAGTATTAAGCTTTGATTGCAGGGCTCGAATTGGCCCGGGGAATGGACTCTGAGGTCATAAAAATAAAATGCGACTCCCACTTATTTGTAAATCAGGTCTACGGGATATTCAAAGCCAAAGAGGAATGAATGCAATAATATGTAATGAAGATCCAAGCTCTGCTTGCTCGGTTCCAATAGTAGTCAATTACACATATCCCGCGGGAAGAGAATGCAGAAGTAGATGCACTATCTAACCTTGGATCATATACAGAAATAAAAGGATCGGACTCCGGTACGGTCATACAAATTATGCACTAGGTACTCGATAGTAAATGCGACTAATTTCGTATGGGACTGGAGAAACGATATTATTGACTATCTCGAGCACGGGAAATTGCCTGAAGATCCTAAGGCATCTCGGGCACTACGTACTAAAGCAGCTCGATATAACTTCAAGGTAGGTCAATTGTACAGAAGATCTTTCCAAGGCCCGTTAGCTTGATATTTGGGAGCCTCCGAAGCTAATTATGTTATGCGAGAAGTCCACGAAGGGATCTGCGGAAATCACTCAGGCACATATTCTTTAGCATTAAAACTAGTTAGGGCAAGATACTATTGGCCTCAGATTAGACAAGACACCAAAGCTTATGTTCAAAAGTGTGATAAATGTCAACTCTACGCACCGTTGATATATCAATCGGCAGAGCCATTGCACTCAGTTTTGTCTTATGGTCGTTATGAAGTGGGGGATGGATATCGTCGGACCACTGCCCCCGGCCCCCGGTAAGGTAAGATTTCTTTTGATTTTAACTGACTATTTTTCTAAGTAGGATGAAGCATGTCCTTATCAAAAGATCAGTGAACGTGAAATGGTAAATTTCTTGTGGGAGAACATAATTTGCAAATTTGGGATAACAAAAGAGATAGCCTGCGACAACGGGCCGTAATTTATAGTCGCAAAGGACACAAAGTTCTTTGAACACTTGAAAATCTAGAAAATCATATCATCAGCCTATCATCCGAGCGCAAACGGCCAAGAAGAATCAACGAACAAGGTGATTATACTAAATCACAAAAAGGGATTGGAAGCAGCTAAAGGTAAATGGCTCGAAGAGCCACCAGGTGTATTATGGGTGTACCGAACAACGGCCAAATCGAGCACGAGGGAGACTCCTTTATCTCTTGTGTATGGGGCAGAAGCCCTGATTCCGGTGGAAGTAGGAGAACCTACCTCTGAGTTATTTATGGGCACACGAAGAAGCAAACAATGAAGCAATGTTAGTCATTTGAAGCTTCTCGATGAACGCAGGGACTTGGCGCATATAAGGATGGCAACCCAAAAGCAGAGAATAGAAAGATATTACAATCAAAGAGCCAGCCTCCGTTATTTCAAAGTGGGAGACTTGATTTTAAGGAAAGTAACTCATAATACCTGAGAGCTCCATGCATGGAAGCTGGGTCCAACGTGGGAAGGCCCCTACCAGGTTTCAACTGTTACTGGGAAATGGTCATATGAGTTAGAAAATCATTATGGAGAAAAGTTACCAATCAACTGGAATGTGGCACACCTCAAGAAATACTATTGCTGATAAATATCGTCTATACGCAAAGTATGTGATGCACTATTTTTCCTTCGTCCAGTTTTTGTCCCAATTGAGTTTTTCTAGCAAGATATTTAACGAGGCAGCAACGGAAAGCATAATATGAAGGTGGCTTCAACAATAATACCTTTAAATTACAAGGCACACAAGCAAAAAATCACTACATAGCGGTTAGATAGTCTTTTGCTCGATAGCAAAATTCCTACCGGGAACTTAAGTTTGATGTCGAACAGAGATTTCCTCGACCATTCACAAGTGCAAATCCATTGGGGGGTTGCTAGATAATATTTGGCTCGATAGCATAAATTCCTAAAGGGAAGTAAAGTTTGTTATAGAACTGAAGATTATCTAGCAATTCAGTAGTGGAATCCTCGAAGGTGTAAAACTTCCAGTGTTCAAATTCACATACTTCGCATTCGAACATTGTACGGGGAATGATATGAGGATACGACAACAACAACTTTCACTTCGACCGAAATACAAAACCCGGAAACATAGTTGTATCGTCGAGACAGGGGACTGCGCGGCTAACCCCGTAGAAATAAGTTGTACAAGTTAGCCACAAGAAATTGCAATTTCTTTTTAGCACAACGAATGCTTATGCACTTTTGAAAATGGAAGGAATAAAGTAAAGTCCTTTTATTTCTATCTTGTTTCTTATCTGAACGATGAATTGATTATATCATTTGAAAGCTAAACAAGTACTTCAAATGCTAGTGCCGTAATGAATACGAGACGTTCTCTTCAAGAGCACTGTAAACATAAGAGGTCCCTCTCTTATAAAAGCCCTCACGTTAAAGGGTTGATTTCGGAAGAACTTATGCTCGAAATATAAATGCTTTTGAGGGGAAATACACCCGAAGCCTTGCACAATTAGACGCTAACAGTAAAACTTGCGCAAACACTTAAACGAAAAAAGGACACAAAGAGCAAACTTGCGCAAATACTTACAAAAGGATGCCTAGAGAAAAATTTATACTTGAACAAAAAAGTCGAACTATTTACAATAAATGTGCCAAATAACACAAGTACAAAAGTTTGAAAAATAAAGCAAAAACTAAGTTGTTGCATCTCCGGAACCCAGAGGAAGAGAAGCATCTACGCCCCCAACAGAAATGGGTAGATTCGTCGCCGGTTCGATTCTTTGGCCTTCATCATTTTGACCTTCGGAATCATCACCTTGCGGTTCTTCTTCAGTTCCCGAGAACTCATAACCGGAACTAGAAGAATCGGTAGCATCAAGCGGGGCAGGAAGACCCCTTTTTGCAGCTAACTCCAGCTCACGAGCCTTAGCGAATTCGACATCAAAGTCAATGACACCCGTTTTGGCCTCTTCCAAGGTTTTTCTCCGCATGATGTACATAGCATATATTTTTTCAACAATGAGGGAAGCCACTCAGTGTTGAAGTTCTTCTTTAAGCTGGCCAACCGTACATACTTTTCTTCAACAACAGCAAGCTCTTCAGCTTTGGAGTTTAAGTCCGACTCCAAATTATTCAATCTTTCAACGGAGGCAGCCTCGCGATCGGATGCAGCAAGAACGATAATATGGAATTCAACCCATTTGTCCCTAGTTTCTTCAAATTGATCCCTCAACGGGGCGGCCTCTTGCCTAAGGGTCACTACTTCTTGCTCGTTTTGCTGCAACCGAGCCTCCAACTCAACGGCCTCAGCAGCTCAAGCTTCCAGTTCTGAGATGCGAGCAACAATTTGATCCCACTCAGCCATAAGTTGATCCCGTTCGGAGGTAAGTTTCTCCTTATCACGAATCAGCCTTTAAAGGCTCTCGGAAGCAAGGAAGTTGGCCTGCAAAAGAAGAATGAAAATTCAAAATCGTGCCATAACACATGTAGAAGAAACAACAGAGAAACCAAAGACTATACTATCGTTGCATTATGCGTGGCATTGTTCAACAAACACTCTCCCGAGAGAGTTTGTATTTTTTCCCAATCTTTCTCTGAATCCAAGGGCTTCAGATAGTTAGCAAGTTCCACCAGCCGGGACAAGAGATTGCATCCGGTGGAAACTGAGAGGGTGACGCACCTCCTCCTTTAGGGATCTTCTGAGGGGCAACATAATTTTGCCCCAAGTTCCAGTTAGCTGGGGACTAGAGGAGAGGGACGTTCTCCTCTCGGACAACCATGACCGGTGGAGATAATATAGCAGTTGCTGGTGGCGAAGGAAAAGTTGGTGAAGAAGGAGATAAAGTTGATGGCATTGAAGGATGAGAAGTGGATGCAGCAAGCGCAATGCTGGTTGTTGGTTGCTCATCAACCGAAGACAATAAGGATCCGGTACTCAGCCTTACGGTACTGGGCACGACGACTGGGATTCGAAAATGGGAGTTGGCATTTTCCACCATATCATACTCCTCTAGAGTGCCGAGGTATTATCCTCGGATGGTGTAACTAACTCAACAGATTGAGCATTCTGTTAAGCTAGGGAAGGTCGACATCTTCTATGTAGAGAAGCCCCCTCCTCGCTGGCTTCTATATCATCATTGATCACCACGGTGTTTGTGGCCGTCTCGGGCGCGGGACTCATCACCACAACTTCCGAAGATGACTCGGGTGCAACACTCTTTACCTTTTTAGTTTTTCCCCGACCACGGAGGATTGTCTTCTTTTTGGTTGCTTGTTCTCCGGTCAGGGATTCCGAGAAGAAGTACTTGCACCAGAAGCAAGCCCAGAGACAACAGTTCGAGTAATAGCGTCATGTAACAGCCTCACCGCATCAGTAGGATTAGCCAAAACGTTCTCCTCGAGGATGACAACTGAGTCCTGGGGTAGACCTGAATTCAACAAGAGAAAAGGGTTAATCAATTTCCTTATACAAAAAGTAAAAACAAGATGAATTCTATTTGCCATGATTTTTGGCCTTCCACCCGTATTTAAGGGCCAGTTCTTTCCATGCGCGGGTCTCAGGCGTAGTAACGTCCAAAATTTTCTGGATCCATTGGTCCAATCCTTCAACCCTAGGTGGTACTGACTTAGTTGCTGAAATGAGCGAAAAAAGAAAGGTCAATAACTATATGGGACGATTTTTAATGGAAGAAAAGACAAATGGTGAACTTACGAGTGTTGTTCTATAATCTGGAAACGATGAAGCCGAAGATGGAATGATGTCTCTGGTGGTAACTGCAACGAACCGTTCCATCTACCCACAGTCGTTGTCATCATCCATGCTGGATAGCAGAGCATGGTGGCTACGCTTGCTGAAATTTATCATTCTCCCTGTCACATCTTTTTTTTACCCCCTAAAAGAGATATAGGTTATAGATTGTTGTGGGTTAAAGAATTTTTCCAATTAAAGTGACAAATTTGAGTAGGAATTATTTTATTTACAAAGTCGTCACTTGGAATTAATTTTTTGGGTGTTCCAAGTCACCTTTTATTTGAATCCCTAGTCAAAGAAAGGTTTGACTCTATTATTATTGGTCTGCAAAAATAAAGTCCGGGTAAGAAATTCTATTGACCGGGGAGAAGGTGTAAGGCATTCTCCGAGCCATGTGGTTCTAGCACGGTCGCTTTATTGGCTACAACTTAGCTTGAATTAATTTTTGATAAACTGTAATTTATTTAGTTTTCATGTTTTATCTATCCACTTTTAATTATTAAAATATAGAATTATCTTTGAAACGAATTGTGTGTGAATTCGTTTTATTTATTGTGCCAAAATCATGTCACGCGTACGTGTACACAATTAATAACATTTTATTATATGAAGATTGTTTTGGCCAAAGTTGCGCGAACACATACTTCGATTTTAATTTTAGAAATCACAATTATGCCATGCGAACGTATACATAATTGCGATAAACTAATTGAAGGCGCACCTAAAGCACTCTAACGGTGTTCATTATTCTTCCTAAACTTTGAGATTATTGTAAGGTCATGAATTATGAGATTACTTGTGGAAGAATTGTATGATTTTAGATATTTGAATAAATAAACCATCATATACCAATACCCTACGGCCCAACAATTGAATATCATATATCCATAAACATGATTAAGCATATACCATATTTCCATTGGCTGCAGCAGACCAAGCCCGATTATTTTTTGAAACAAACTTGAATATGATTCATCAATAAGGGTGAACTAATTCCTTATGGGGGGCTCTCTTGAGCGAGAAAAAATTGGTTGAGGATTATATAGAGCTTGGTAGGGATGTGCATTTCTGGGATGTGGAGCTCGGTTTTGTGTATAATGATGTGGCCGCGTGTACGGTTGTGTGTTCATCACCGCATAGGGAGGCGGTGCCACGGCATAAGCAACATATTGATGGGGATAATAGTATTGTGGTAACTTAGGAAGGATATATGATTGGTTGAATGACCTGCAGGGGCCCCTCGAGCTCGAAGCCATCGTGGCTCCCTCTTCCCTCCTATTTTTGTTCATCAACCCCTCCCTCCCCCCAAACCATTCTGAACAGTCTGTGATGTGGCCTTAAAGGTAGCATGACTCAAGATTCGGCCTGTTTTTAAACAATTTTCGAACATCTCCCCAATTTCGATAGCTTCGGCAAACGGATTACCCATAGAGGACATCATGTTCTGGATAGTGTCCGCCTCTTGGGCCTGTAGAAAGACCGTAACCATTTCTGCTTCGTCCATTAGAGGCATTACCCTAGCGGATTGCTTGCGCCATTTGACAGCATACCCACGGAAACTTTTCTCGGTTTTCTTTTTCAAATTGGACAAAGAGTTCTCTTTTTTTTGGATTTTTTCACTCTTGCCTTTTTTCTTTTTTTTTTCTTTTTTCTTTTGGTTGTTTTTCACTCCTTGTTTTTCTTTATTATTTTTTATCACTCTTTTCTTTCTTCTCTTTTTTTTTCACTCGGTTTATTTATATGCTATGGTCGAGTCCGATGAGGATTGCTTACGTATCATGACGCCGCATGAATCAGATCATTACGTAGTTCATGATACTAGGAATGGAGTAAATAAACTAACTCTTTTTTTTCTCATTGTTTACTTTTTCATAAAACTCAGACCATGAAAATTTTTAGAAAAAGAATATATATATATATTTACTTTCGTTTTTTTATTTTTGGAATTTTCGAAAGAAAGGATTTTAAAGAAGAAAGAAAATATTTTCGGATTTTTGGTTTTGATTGTTTTTTTGCTTTTTGAAATTTTTGAAAAAAAGATTTCTAAAGAAGAATGATTTTTTTTTTGGATTTTGATTTGTATTGTTTTTTTGTTTTTGTTTTGCGAATTTTCGAGAGAAAGAAAATATTTTTTTTTATTTTAATTCTTTTTTGAACTTTTTGGAGAAAGACTTCTAAGAAAGATAGAAAATATTTTTGGATTTTGATTTGATTTGTTTTCTTTTTTCGAATGAAAGGCTCCTACAAAGAAAATATTTTTGGATTTGATATTTTTTTTTTTTGAGATTTTCTACGGAAAGAATTCTAAGAAGGAATTAAGGAAAGAAAAAATATTTTTGGATTTTGATTTGAAAATTGGGGCCAAAACCGATGAGGTTTGCCTATGTATCTCATTACCGGCGAGAATCACACATGCGTAGTTCGGTAATATTTCAGGAATGGGATGACGCTTTTTTATTGGGG
>AWOL01S0112655.1:17414-34757 GCA_000715115.1 Nicotiana otophora
GAATTCAATATTATTTTGTAATAATCGTTTTGGGGTAAACTTTTGACACGGTTTTTAGATTTTCAAATACCGAGATTTTTTAAAAACTAGGTAAATTTTCTCTCTCCTATTTTTCCCCTTTTGGTTTTCTCTCAATATTTATTTTTATTTTTTAGAAGCCGGTCAACATGCATAAACCGAATCAAACATAATGTACATGTAGAATATAAGATACATGAGGATGGTCTTTTAATTTTCAGGTCCCCAAAGTCAAATGCACGTGATGCAAACAAACGTTTCTACTAAGGATCCGACATGAGGCTATGTTATTTTATGTTTAATATCCTCGGAGAGTGTTTTAGACCTGGCTTACCCAAGAGGACAGCTCAAGCAGAGGTGGGGCAACGTACCGGGAGCACGAAAGTCTACCCAGCCTAGTTACTGATCCAGCCTTGTTCTATTTGGTATGACCTTTAACAAAAAAGTTGGCCACGCGCACGTGTGCACCATAAATTCAAAAGACTCAGAAGGGAGGCGTAAGAAGGCAGTGTATAGAATTCAAATAATATCAAAGCGGGTAAATGAGCTGCAATTAGCACATTAGGTCTACAAAAAAAATAATATCAACAATCAAAAAAGCCAAGTATAGATCACGTTACAAGCTCGAATTATGAACCCTAAACCAGAAATTCTGGGTTCGGTCCCCAATAGAGTCGTTAGAGTTGTCACACCTCCCTTTTACCCCCAAAAGATATATGATATGGATTGCTTTGGGTTAAAGAGTTTTTCCAATTAAAGTGACATTTTTGAAGTAGGGATTATTTTATTATTTAGAGTCGCCACTTGGAATTTGATTTTTGGGTGTTCCAAGTCACCTTTTATTTGAATCTCTATTCAAAAAAAGATTTGACTCTTTTATTATCAGTCTGCGAAAACAACGTCCAGGTAAGGAATTATGTTGACTGGAGAGAAGGTGTAAGGCATTCTCCGAGTACCGTAGTTCTAGCACGGTCGCTTTATTTACTACAACTTGGCTTGAATTAATTTTGGATAAACTATGATTTATTGGTTTCCATGTTTTATCTATCTGCTTTTAACTATTAAAATATGTAATTATCTTTGAAACGAATCACGTATGTGAATCCGTTTTGTTTATTGTGCCAAAATCATGTCACACGTACGTGTACACAACTAATAGTATTTTTATACTATTAATATTATTTTGGCCAAAGTTGCACGAACACATACTTCGGTTTTAATTTTGGAAATCACAATTATACCGCGTAAACGTATATATAATCGTGATAAACTAATTAAAAGTGCGCCTAAAGCACTCTAACAGTGTTCATTATTCTTCCTAAATTTTGAGATTATTGTAAGGTTATGAATTATGGAATTACTTATGGAAGAAGTGTATGATTTTAGATATTTGAATAAATAAACCATCATATACCAATATCCTACAACCCAACAATTGAAGCCCAAACTTATTAGGGTCTAAATCTTCCAACTTTAAAGCAAGTTTGAATACCATATTTTCATAAACATGATTAAACATATAACATTTAACGACTAATTTATATTATTATTTATAAAGTTTAAAGGGAAATAAATAAAATCACATGAAATAAGATAAAAAGAACAGAGGAAAGAATAAACCTTTAATGAAAAATTTTCAATTAAACGAGTCTCCAAAAATAGGTTCAATAACTCATACGAACGTCGAACAAGCATAAACGAAGAAGAACATCAAAGCTAGTGAACGGAGCTCCAGCAGAATCCTCGACCTAGACTACAGATTCCACTGTTTGGCGTGTAGAAAGGATGTTATGAAGTATTTTTGTTGGGTTTTGGGTGATGAATTGCTGGATTTTTCGAAAGAAAGACGAAGAAATAATGACCGGAATAGAAATTCCCTTAACGTAGAAAAAGAAAACAATTTTCTCTCAATTCCCTCCTCTCGCTCTCTTTGTTTTTTCTCCCCTTCTTCTCCCATTTTCATTTCTATTTAAAAAAAATCGAAGTTTTTTAAATTATTTTATTAGTTCTAAATTAAAAAAATTCTCACTTCTCATTTTCCTTTTAAAAAAAATAAAAAATTCCTCACCTTCTTTTACTTTTATTTTTTAATTTCCCACTTTCATTACTTTTATTTTAATTAAATTTCCACTTTCTTTTACTTTTATTTTTTTTTAAAAAATCCACTTTTTTTTTTCTTTTTAAATTTTCCACTTTTTTTTATTTTTTAATTTTTTTTTTAATTTTCACTTTTTTTACTTTTCTTTTTAAATTTTTCACTTTCTTTTACTTTTATTTTTTAATTCCCACCTACCTTTACTTTTATTTAATTCCCTACTTTCCTTTTCCTCTTTTTTTTAATCCCACCCGAAATTTTATTTATTGATTTATTTTTATTTTAAATTTAAATTTTTGCTTTTTGTATTTAAATATAAAGATAAAATAAAATAATAATAATATTTGACCTTTTTTAAAAACTATTTTCAAAAATTTACCCTATAAAGAAACAAAGCTAAAAACTCTAGATTAAACTCCTAGAAATAGTTACATAGTAAAAGGTGATAAAAATTTAAATATGGTAAAACATTAGCTGCTCACACCCCCGCGAAAATTTTTGGGGGAATAAAAATTCATTAATCGAGCTGGGGTTAGCTCCTCTCCTGTTTCCTGGCACAGACGCTGAAGACAAGCGACATCCTCCATATAGAAAGACCTACTTGTGCCAGGCATACTTGGTAGCGAATGCAGAACTCCACGATGACGGAGTCAAGCTCTCCACTCAAAGAGAACGACTCCAAAGTGAAGGGGTACATATAAAAATACGTAAAATCCTTCTTGGGTATGGTTATCCTCTCTGCCTGATCAGGAGCGATAATGTCTAAATCTTGACAATGATAGTCTTCCTTCATAGCAGGAATACTGGAAGGACGGATAGAAGAAGGGTATACGCTAACGTCCCACAAATGAGGGTGAGCGGAAGGATACTTCTCTTCGAAGTCCTTAGTTGTGACAAGACTCTTTGGGATGATGATGCTCACTGTAGGAGGAGGAGCGTCATCATCTTTACCTTTGTTCTTTGAGGAACTAGGGTTTCTGGAAGAATAAGTTATTTTTTATCAGAAAAGAAGGAAAGTTTTCTCTCAATAAGAAGGTTAAAGAAAGTTTGAAGATAAAGTATGAGTTGAGTAAAGAGAGTTTGAGAAAATTTGTAGAATTACGAAGTGTAAATGAAAAAGTTTGATGTGTATAAGTAAAGGAATAGGCGGCTAAAATCGTGACCATAATTACCCCTATAAGCGGTTAAAGTGATGCTGAATCGTGGGATGACGCATGTTCGGGGCTTTAAAAGTGGAGAGACGTAAGTCTAATCAACCGTTCGAAATTTTCAGAGGGGGTCAAGAAATTTTCCGCCAAGAAAAGTATCTCTACCAACTTCCCGGTGACACAAAGTTATGCCACCGGAAAGCAGGAGAACTATTTGTATGGGATAAAATATGTTCATATTTAATGATCGCATGAGAAAGCGACACGTGAAGACGAAGATAGAAGACAGTCGAACCCGAAGGCAATGATCTCGTTTGTCATCGGAGAGAATGATATTCATAAAGACAAAGTAAATGTCTGCCATCCGGTAGCATTCAATGAAGAATATTCTATAGCATTATGTGCATGATCCGTTGCAGAAAATATGACATTCATTGTCCACCGTTATACATTCTTCAATGGCCCTCGTAATTGTCATTAAAGAGGAGCTTGATCCTAGGACCTTGTTCCCTATGTACAACTATAAATAGTGAGCTCTATCATCATTATAAGGCGACGGATTTTCTGACAAGCATTCAAATAATATTTTACTTTCTTGCTTATTAATATTGTTCTTACTGCCTTCGGTAGCTCTGCGCCCGAAATTAAGATATCTGTCGTTTCATTTCAATTTCAAGGCTAAGTCTTACATTTTTGTCTAATTCATCTATTATTTTTTGGATCAAATTAATTAACTTATAAACCACATATAAATTCAATTGTACCATTTTACGGATAGACATGTACTCAATTATTTTTTCTCTAAAGTTGCTAGTGAGATTCGGTGCTCAGTTAATATATTTATATAAATTACTTGTTTTTCTATCTAAATAATAATGGTTGGTTCTAAAATTAATGGGTGCATCCGCCATTGAATGAGCACCTTTTGAGCTGTGCTTTTTAACTCTACTATCTGGCTTATCCAGAACAAAGGTGAATTAAAATATAAAGAAGTTTGCAATGCAAAAGAAAGCTCCTTCTTTCTGGAGGCCTCCGGCAGTGGACGATGAACAATTACTAAAGAATAACTAAGAGAAAGTAAAGTAATACTTGGTCAATTCCCCATTATTCATTAAAGACTTCGCACGTATTTCTCTAATCCTTTTTCTAATACTATACTAATGTGTTTAGTAGTTATGTCTTCAAACCTATTTTGGGAACATTTTTCTTAGTCGATGATTTATCGAAAATAATTATTTTACCTCATATAAGGTAGAGGTAAGATTTACGTACACCTCACCTTTCGCATATATTTTTTGTAGGATCGCACCGAGTATGTTGTTGTATTTAATAGTTATTGGTGAAATAGTACGAGAATTATTTTCTATGATACATTTTCAGTTGGTGTCCTACTTCTCCATTCACTTTTCCCTCCCTCATTTATCCTGCCAAAAGCCAAATTGCCAATATAATAACTAGTGGAGTACCTAATACTGTACCGTTTTAACATTCATTTTGGTTTCTTTTTCCCGACGTTTAGTACTTCTCTATTACATCACGATAGCTTATGAGACAGAATGAACTGAGCTGCTTTTTTCTTGCAGATTACCTATTTTTTTGGCCTCTACTACTTATCTTCTTTTTACAATTCCGAGAAGTATTACTTTTTGGCCTCTATTAATTTATGTTTTACGCCATTCCTTCTAATTCGTCAAAAAAAAAAAATGAAATCTATATGTTTGAAAATAATTTGATTTTAAATTTTAATTTGTTTTTCAATAAATTTTTTTAATGAATTTTTTTATAGTTATACAAAGGCTATGAGTCTGACATATTTAAAATCAAAGTATTTTAAAAAAAAATTCTCTTATGCAAAATCAATTTATGTCACATAAAATTGAACACGCACCAACTTCTGTGGCTCAACTGTGCTAGAAATCAAACGCCCTTTTCTTTCTTTAAATATTAAAAAAAAAAAATATAGAGTTGAAGTTGAGGTGCTATTGTTTTTTTAATATTGGCTGACCTTTTGTTTCTTAAACTTACACAAGCAGCGCATCTTATGATACATCATATTTATCCACCATTTTCCTCTTTCAACTTTCTTTATAGTTTTATGTTGTTTTCCTCGTCAACTTTTGCTTCAATTCTTTTAGTGAGTTTCTGCCCGTTTTAGTCTTCCTTTTTCGCGAGGCTTTACAATAATAACAATAAATATGAGTGTAATCTTACAAAGCAGGGATTCGAGAGAATAGTATATAGGAAAATTTTATCATACTTTATAAAGGTGGAGAGGTTATTTTTTATAAATAATCGGTTCAAGAAAAGATGAAAATAAAGCAGTAACAACAAACATTAACAATATCTTTTTTTTCACAAGGCTTTATCATCTTTTTTTTTTGTCTCCAATTCTTTTATTATCTTTATTTTTTCCTAGTGGAGATTTGTTGTATAACTTTTGGCTAAATTGTTAATTGGATATAGTAATTGGCGGAACTTGAATAAAATTCTGACTAGGGACATTTGTACTAAATGTTTAATTTAATGATTTTATTGGTGTGGATCTTAATGTATCAAATACAAAATGAAAAGTTCTATCCAGCCAGTCGTTTCATTGTAATTTACTCTTTAATTTATCAGCAACGTACATTTAACAGCTCCATTAATACTTGTGACATTGTAATTAATCTCTTTAATTTATCAGCAAAGTACATTTAACAGTTCCATTATTACTTGTGATTTTCACTAATTAAGTGGCTTAAGTAGCCATCTATTAGCTTACCCTTAACCCAATGACCCTTGGGTTGCTTGTAAGGTTAAGGTCATTTCAACTTTAGATGGAGTTAGATTTTAAAAAGATATTGAAAATATTTATAAAACCAAAAACTAAAAGGTGTTCGATTAAAAATATAAGGTGAAAGCAAACTGTTTTCATTTTTTAAACTTAAACCTGATGAATCAAGCTGATTTCATTCCAAATCCAACTCTAAAACCTCCAAAACCGAGAAAATAAAATTTGATTTAGTTTATTACTTTGTGAAAATGTAAGTATGTAACGACCCGGCTGGTTATTTTGAGTATTACAGCCATGTTCTCTCATTTATTGTTCATTTTGTGCTATACAATTGTTATGTGACTTGCCGGGTAGTTGGTTCGGGTCCGGTGAGGTTTCGGAATGAATTGAGACACTTAGTCTCGAGGATGATAACTTAAGTTGAAAAGGTTGACCAGATGTTGACTTATGTGTAAATGACCCCACAATAGAGTTTTGATGATTTCAATAGCTCCGTATGGTGATTCTAGACTTAGGAGTGTATCCGAATAATTATTTGAAAGTCTGTAGCTAAATTAGGCTTGAAATGGCGAAAATAGAAAATTTAAGTTTGGAAGTTTGACCAGGAAGTTGACTTTTTGATGTCGGAGTCGGAATCCAGTTCTGAAAATTGGAATAGGTCTGTTATGTCATTTATGACTTGTGTACAAAATTTGAGGTCAATCGGACTTGATTTGATAGGTTTCGACATTGAATGTAGAAGTTGAAATTTGTTAGTTTTCATTAGGCTTGAATTGGGGTGTGATTCGTATTTTTAACATTATTTTTATACGATTTGAGACTTCGACTAAGTTAGTATGATATTTTAGGATTTGTTGGTGTATTTGATTGAGGTCCCACGGGCCTCGAGTGAGTTTCAGATGGTTAACTAATCGAATTTTGGACTTGGAGTTTTGCTGAAGTTTTTCTGGTACACTGTTTGGTTTTCTTCTACGCGATTGCGTGAGAAGGTCCGTGATCACGTAGGCTTAACTGGGCAGGGGGGACTTTGTTCTACGCATTCGCGAGAAGGGGGCTGAGATCGCGTAGTTATGGGATGTCGTGATTCGCGAAGGTGTGGCTAAGGTCGCGTTCGCATAAAGTATAGGAGGCATAAGCTGGTGCCACACGATTTGTTCATCGCGATCACGTGGACAAGGCCATAATCGCGTAGGTATGTGGAGTTGATGCTTCGCGATCACGTGCACTTATCCGCGATTGCGTAAGGTTAATTTGGGCAGTGGGAGATTTGTGCTTCGCAATCGCGTAGAGTAAATGACTAGGCAATATAACTTAAGTTCTAAAAACCATTTTTGGCGATTTGGAGCTCGGGGAGAGCCGATTTTCAGGATATTTTCAAGAAAAACATCAGGGTATGAGTTCTTAACTCAATTTTGGTCAAATTATCCGAATCTATTGTTATTTTTAGCATTTAGTTGGTGCTTAAAGTTGAAAAAATTGTGAAAACCCTTAAGGTTAAAATGAGGATTTGAGAGTCGAGTTGATGTCGGAATTTGGTAAATTTGGTATGGTTGGACTCGTGGTTAAATGGGTGTTCATATTTTATAACTTTTGTCGGGTTCCGAAACGTGGGCCTCACCGACGATTTTTGAGTTAAATTTCAGATTTTTGTTAAAAAATTAGTATTTTCATATAGAATTAATTCCTATAATTTGTGTTGACTGTATCGAATTAATTGTGACTAGATTCGAGGCGTTCTGAGGCCGATTCGCGAGGCAATGGCATATTACAATAAAGAATTACAAGGTTTGAGGTAAGTAACACTTCTAAACTTGGTTATGAAGGTATAAATCCGTGAATTACGTATTATGTGAATTGTATGGAGGTGACACACATGCTAGATGACAGGCGTGTGGGTGTGCACCATAGAAATTATGACTTAAATAGATTATGTGGAGTTGTATAATTAAAGAATCATGGCATTATCCACATATCCTCCACGTGTTAGAGGAAATTGACTTGAGACTCATGTTGAAGATCATGTTTAGGCTATATGCCGATATTTTGGGACCCATAGGTTCGTGTTGCTGTTGAATTATTTGTATGAATTTACAATTTTGTACCCAGTCACATTCACCATTTGCTATCATATCCCAGCATATATTGTCATTCATTGATACATCATATCATCATGTCGGGTTGATTTTTATATCATTGAGAGCCCGAGAGACTGGAGATTTTGAGTGACATTATATGGGATCGGGTTGCACGCCGTAACATATTTTATTTATTTATGCATGGATCTGGCTAGTATAGCGCTTGGGCTGAGTGAGCCCCTGTGGAGTCTGCACCCCCCAGAGTGAGCGCAGTTCATATATATTGAGGGATGAATTTTTCATGGACATGGATCTTGTCCGAATCATTTATATCTGGGGATGGATCTTTCCAGGACTGGATTGGCCTTATACAGTACTGATTGATTGATTGTCAGTTGATGTGTATATATATGGGATGGATCTTCCCTGGGCTGGCTTGGCCATATACAATACTGAATGATTTAGTATTTGAGATTGTGAGAACACGAGGTTTCCACTGAGATGCATCATATAGAGCATGTACATTGGCATGTAGATATAGAGATGTCATATTCCTCATATCATTCAGAATTAATCTATATTATTTGTATTGAATTTAACTGTTGAACTTGAAAGCATGCCTACATTTATGTACTGTTATTTCTATATTAGACTATACCTGTGGAGCTCGTCACTACTTTCAGTCCAAAGGTTAGTCTTGTTACTTATTGAGTACATGGAGTTGGTTGTACTCATACTACACTCTGTACTTCGTGTGCAGATCCGGTACTTCCGGATACGGCGGTTGCTAGTTTTTGGGAGATTATCTATTGGAGATTATCGAGGTAGCTGCTTGGCGTCCGCAGACCTTGACTCTCTTTCCTTTCATTTATTTGTATTGTTCTATATTTCCAGTCAGCGTTTGTATTAGTCAGACTATGTTATCATTTAGATGCTCATATACTCAGTGACATCGGGTTTTGGGGGTGTATTTATATCAGTATGTGTAGGATTTTCTATTAAATTTAAATATTATGTTTTCAAACTTAAAAACAATTGTGGTTTATTAAGGTTGTCGGCTTGCCTAGTATTGAGATAGGCGCCATCACGACATGCATATTTTGGGTCGTGACAAAAAATAAACCTTCTAAAACCAAACATATAGTATATAATTAAATTTGGCGGTACCCTTCTTATTATAATGCTCCTTCATCTATTTTATGTGAAAGTGTGTGATTGGTGAAAAAAATAACTTTTTAAATTTATTGCTTTAAATATACTATGACATTTATATCGCTATAGAAATCATGTCATTAAGGAGAAAAATGAGATGCTTAAAACTATATTGTTTTTATGTATATATAGATGTCATTTCTTTTGTACAAACTAAAAAGTAGAAGTGGATACATGATTTAAAGTTTATGAGTTCTGAACTTATTATCAAACTCAAGCTTTTTTTAGTTGCTGAATTGGTAATTAAATATCATGCATATGTAATGTATTTTCTAATTAGATACATTGGGGTCTAAGCAAAAATTATTGAATTCTTTCGAATCTATACCTAGCTTCTCTCATGCTAAAGAGGAAAGCGTGTATAGAGGGAGTAAGAGTGTTAGCGAGCATTTTACCCGTAATATGAGATTTTTTATTGTGAATCCAAATCTACTCGAGTCTCCATATAAGTACCGAGCACCCTATGAAAAGAAAAGAAAAAAAAGATTGGAAAAGTTGCTTGTACTGTGTGGTGGCTAATTAATACTTATTTCCCACCATGTTATAGTGGAGGTGTTTTGATACGAGGATATGGAGTATGTGGTTTAATTAGTTTTAAAGCCTTAAATTAGAAGACAACTTCTAGTGTGCAAGTAAACAAAAAGATCCATACATTTTGTACACGTAAATATGAACTTTTGTAAAGTTCGTGCATTATTTTATGATTAGATGTTATCTTTTTTTACCTAAATTGGATGGCCTAAACATCGTTCTTTTTCATGACGATGTCGTGTCATTTTCATGTTGTACCTTTACTTTTTGGTGGCATTTATCTTCGATTAATTATGAAAAAAGTTGCGGATTAGTTTATTTTCTCAAGAATAATTGGTTTATATTATATTGTTTTAAAAAGTAAAACGTGTTTTTGAAGTTTATTTTAAGTTGGATAATTTGGTTTCTAAAATAAATATTACTCCTATTTTTTATCTTCTTCTGGGAAAGTTAATTTTTTTCTTAATCAACGCCGCCTATAGATTTTTGTTTAATCGTGCACACCCATTACCTCTAAATTACTTTTAAAGTTTAATTTCCATTATTTTATTAGTGAATAAACTACTTTTAATTTTTAAACACAAGCATGTTTATTAGAAGCGTAACATCATTCATCTAAACATATATGTACGTTCATATTAACGAAAATGGACAAATATACCCTTATTCTATAAGATTTTTTTTTTAAATATATCATTAGTTAAACTTTGAGTTCAAATATACTCGTGTCATAATATTATTGGTTCAAAAATACTCCTCTTTAAGTTTGTCCAATCATACGTAACACTAATATTTGATAAGGTGAATGCCACCTCAGCACTCCTCCATATATAAAAAACTAAAATTTGAAATACAATATATTTTATGTTAACGATAATGGTGGAGAAGAAAATTTTAGCGGTTGAAAAAAATAAAAATGAAGGGATAAATTGGGTTAGGGTGTTGAGTTGGCAAGCCATGTGGCATCCATCCCATCAAATGTGAGTGTCACGTAGAATTAGATTTCACTTTGGACAAATATAATTGAAACAGAGTATATTTGAACTAATAGTATAACAACATGGTATATTTGGACTCAAAATATAACGAGTAGTATATTTAAATATTTTCTGATAGTTCCGTAATAAAAATAAGGAACAAATAATGAATATACAATAAAAAAACTACTACTGAAAAATGTGCATATACAGGTTAACGTCAGAGATGACGTACCACTCCATATTAATTTCAGTGTTTTATAATGATAGTGCTTTCTACTTAATTAAATTTCATCACCCATGGTAATTATATATAAAAACAATTTGGTTAAGATCTATTTGAATTAAAATTTGTTAAAACTAACTAAAAAGCATGTAATAATACTTGAAAGTGTTTTCCTGAGTTTTTTAGCTCCCATTTGGCCATAGATTTTATTTTTATTTTATCAGTTTGTTTTGAAAATATTGTTTGTTTATGAAATATGATCATGTTTTGGGGGAAAACAATTTAAATATTTCGAAGTTTCCAGTTTTCAGATAAAAAATTTTCTTTCACTCATAAAACTTTAACTTTTCTTCAAATAAAATGCATGTTCAAACACAACTTCAACTTTCAAAAATTGTTTTTCAACACAACTTTAAAAACTATTTTTTTCAAGTTTCAATCAAATTTATATTCAAACGCTAACTTTATTTACAGTAGTTTTCACATTTTAAAATAAAAAGTTTGAAGTAAGACAATAACTTTAATATTATTGCGTATACATATCGAGACTGAAAATTTTGATATCTTTTCCCCTTTATGATTGGACAACTGCCCCTTTGACAATTCTAAAGGTAACAATTTCTTGTTTCTTATCCAGAAGAGATATGTAATACTAGATTACTATAATAATGTTGCTATTTATAAAAAGATAAAAAGAAACTTTTAATTTCTTATCCCACTCTAAGAGAGATTTATAAGAAAATCACTATCCTTTTCTCTTTGAAGATGAAATGGGAATTCTTCAACGTGCTAAACCCATAATTTTTAGAATTCTTTTTCTTCTCCAAATAGAAATGGTTTCGAAGAAAATTTCTAACCAAGCCCAATAGGATTCTTCATCAACTTGCAAATTGGTGTTTAATTGTTGAACATAAATTGAAGTGAACTTGAAAATTATTCTTTTAGGTCGAAGTTAATAATTTGAAGGTATATATTTAATGTCTATTTGTAGGTTTCCTTCGTAGATAATGGTATTTTAATTTTCAAATTGGCGTATTTTATGAAATTAATAACTAAATTTCAACTTAAACTTGAAAAACAATTCAAACTAAAATGGGTTTAAAAGTGGATTTTGATGAAGTTTATTATTAAGAAATTTTCACAAACTACTATTGTTTAGTGGTTATTAGCTAGCTATAGCTATCATTTACTAAATTACTTCCTATAGCTATGTTTTCAAATTTTATAGAGTGTATTCGATGTATTTAAGCTACTGTATTCATGAATACAGTAGCAAAACTCGGCGTGAAACAGGGGAGTCCAACTAAGCAACGATTGTAATCGACTGTATTCGCGAGCTATATTTGTGAATACAATAACCTAAATTGCGTAAAAAGGTCTTTTCTGTTGTTTAAAAACAGTAAGTGAATCAATCAACGTGATAGACTCCTAATATAACTCAACTAACTCAATTATAACATGTTGAATCTGTATTTCACGTTATAGAAAAGATTTCCCAATCGAAAAATACCACAAAACATAGCAATCTCTAGATTTTCAACCCCTCATTTTTCTGTTGCTATCGTTCATGGAAGTTCTGTTTTCAACCAATAAAATTCGAGATTCATACAATTATCAAAAATCGGTATAATTCGATTTTACATATGACAACTTTAACCGTACTACCGCGTCATTATGGCATGTAGAACAGTGAGAGAAACTATGTCGATTATTCGATTGAGGGGATACTGATAAAGGAGTATGCGTCGTACAATGATTTGGTTGCTTCAATTTCGAAACAACTCGACATAGATTTAAGCTCAAAGTCAATAAAAATTGAATACAAAGTAGAAGGAAACTGCACGCCAATAGAAATACACAATGACATGGGTTACAAGGTGTATGTAGAGTTGAAAAAAAGAACAGAGAATTTGAGATGTATCCTTTGTGTATAACAATAATGGACAAAGCAGTTGTAGCTGGAGGTAGTTTAATTCAAGGCGATCTTGTGCTCAAATACTCTGCGTATGACGTGACATGCAACCCACAGTCCCTAAAAATGTAGATTGACACAATTAAATAAAACTCATATTATTAGTATTATAAATGATACAAGAATACAAAAATGAATGAATTCATACATGCTCCCAGTCGTTTGTTGAGGCGCATTCGAAATAAAATCAACTGCAAAGGGATCAGTTTGTACCTTGTCATTCTATGATGGTTTACGAGACCAATCTATTCCTTTTCTTATCTATGTAGAAACTACTGATCGATAGGTACAGAGGTACAAGCTTATCTATCTCAGTGCACACATAAGCATCATAGCGTGCTAATCGGTAGGAGTCATATACCTTGATACATCTCTCCTTAAATGAGACAACTGCCAATATCCTATGAAGTTTGTCCTTCAAGTTGACTGGTATCAAGACATTATCAACTGTATGCCATGGTACATTAGCTAGCAATCTGTATCCCCTTATGTATTCACATACAACATCTTCTTCCGTGGCTACACTTACATTACTATTTGTATCATTATACTTGCCGAATATTTCGGCAACTCTTGTCTTGAATATACAATCAAGAGTTGTATATTTGAAGTTGGCGGTATGGTTGTACTTAACCTTCTTCCTCAGGTGGTAGAATATAACATCAATATGCTGTATATAAAGTTGAATAAATAACGTTAGTAAATGTTGAATACATGTGAAAGACACTGTAATAACTGTTTATTAGTAAAATACAGATGAATATATGTATTTGAAATACATAACACATTCATAAGTACAACAATGAAAGTCACCTAAATATATCTAAATACATCTAAAAACAAATAGTGAAAGTCGTTGTAATAAGTATTTGTCAGTGTTGGAACTATTGAATACATATAAATACATTAAAATATAGAGAATAGAAAAACAATGTATATGGTAATAGTTGTTGTATTAGGACTAAAATACATATAAATACATCTATTGTTACCTTTTCGCTCAGTGTTTCCGAGCTAATTCTTGTATCGACCTTTTTTCCCTCAACCCCTGAATCGTCATCCATGCGTTTCCTTCTCTTTTCTGCTCATGAAGTGTTGATTCTTTCGGAAATTTCTCAAATTGGACTTGTTTCGATGTGTCATTGCGTATTTTTATTCTCTTTTCCGCTACTGTATTTGCTGTTGAACCTGCAAATGCATGTTCCGCTTGAATGATTTGTAAATCGAAAGATACCCCTTCAAAATTGGATGCTTTGGTCGGTATACCTTGGATAACCCTCTTGTAACGAGTTGAATCAACCATTGGAGAAGAAAATTAGAGTTTTCTATAAAAGCATAACACTGGTGATTGTTTCTAAAAAAATAGTACATATATACAGAAGAATACAAGTGCCCGCGAAAATCTAACAAGTTTAACACTTACCACAACTTTTTTGAGCAATCAATTTTGAAACTCGAGAGAGAGAAGCTTGATGAATGAGTTGATAATGGTGGTTGTATTCGTGGGGAATATACTAGGTTGGGAGAGAGATAGTGGAGAGAGAACGCGAGTTTAACAAAATTGTATACAATACTAGTGTTATTGGGAGAGAAAGAATAGAAAGAATAAAAAGTATGAGAGAGAAAAATATTTCACAGCGTATTTAATGGCTTATCAGTAGGAAGTGACCATAAATACATAATTTGCTATAAAAACTAAAAGGTAGATATAGAATATAATTTTATAAAAGGATATTATAATAAATAAGGTGTAAAAGTTTGCTATATGAGATAAAAATTCCTTTAATATTCTCCCACATGCAAAAACTTTTCTTTTCTAATAAAGAATACAACTATCAAACATATTTTTATGAATTTTATATGGCGAGGCATCAAAGGGTGGTACTAGTGTAATTTTGGAACGCTTTGGGTTACTCATAAAAATTCTACACTCAATGCATGGAATACCAAAAGGTTTCCAAATAGCCATAGCCTTAGAAGCGTTATGGGCTCTAAACTTTTCGAACCTCAATTTGACTATTAAATAAAGACTTGTGCACGAACAATGACTAGAACCTCTCGAATATTTCAGATGTTTTACCCCCCCCCCTCCCCCAACCACAAATATTATTGACAATATCAACTTAAGTATTCATTCACTCTATCGCAAATTCATGAGCTCTGTGACCACTATTAAGTATGTTGTGGAATATAAGCTCATGAGGTAATAAAATATTTGAAGCATGGATGTCCTACTACGATGCCTTAGTAATATGTGAACCATTGTTTAAATTTTTCCGTCTAAATAAATTAAGTGAATTGCTTACGATATGAAAGATAGTACCAAGCCTTGTTAGTCCTGTAAAACTTGTAAATAATTAAATAACATAGACAAAATTTATCAGTACGGTAAGACTAGTGAATAATTTAACAAAATAAGTTAAATTATGATTGAACCAAAGTTAAACACGAAGCAAGGCAATATTTTCCAATCCTACAATAATTCTAAATAAATTTAACAAAATAACTAGAATGAAGATCGTAACAAATTGTGCCCATCTGACATAACGTATGAACAAGGCAAGATTTGCCGATCCAACACGATTTGCGAACAATTTAACAAGTTAGGTCCAAAGCTAACCCAACATAGCTTGTGAAGTGTAACTTTTCATTCTTCCGGTTTTGTAGCGCCGAGGCTATTTTGGCACAAATTTCTTAAACGGTTATAAGATGTAAATAATTTTTGGCGCGTGCTAAAATAGATAATACTCCCTTATTTCAAGTTTGGACCTTAACGGTTGGGCCAATACCCTTCGACTTACAAGTTGGGTGCCCATAACACTAATGTAAATTGATAATATTATGGGCCACTAACTTCGGCCCTGATTAGGGTCCATTTAAAAAGACAGTGACGAATAACGACCACGTGGATGCTTCCCATTGGACAAATTTGTTCGATTGACGTATATTACATCACGCCTAATAACCCAGAAATTAGATTAGTGTCCATTTATTATTATTATAAAACATAAACACGAATTACGACTACTTGGATCAAGCCAATTGGCCAAACTTGTTAGATTGACGGCGAAACAATTATAAACATTTCTTTTTTGAAACATTTATATATATCAATTTAACAACCTAGATTTTGTACATTAATTAAAAAAAATTGTTCTATAGAGTACACAGAGCTGAGGAGTGAGCAATGGGGCGGTTGATTTTTATAGCAGTTTTGTTGGTCGTAATTGCAGAAATTGTAAATACACAACTTGTTGAAGTACCTGTAGCTAAGGAGGAGGGAGATGAATTGGGCGATATGGGTTTTAATTTCAAAGAGGAGGAGATTGATGGTGGTTTCTCTTCTTTAGATGGAATGTTACAATGGGCTATAGGTAAGTACTTCCCCTTCTCCTTTTTACTCTTTTGCCTTTAATTTTAAGCTCAAATTTGCTTTGTTTTTTTGGAGTCAGTGAACTAATTACTTTATTATCATTATCAGTTTGAGCATTTTTATCGAAACACGTAATTGTTTACTTGTTAAATCAGTAATGCATATCAACGACTTTTAATTAGCTGAGGCAAACGGGCTCTTAGTTGGGTTGGATATCTATTCAAAGTCAAATCAGTATTCAGATGATTCATTCGTAATACAACAAGTAAAGCTAAATCCTAAGCTAGTTGGAGTGAGCTGCATAAATCCTCAATATCCATTTGACCCCATTTAGACCTATTGCATTCTAATAGTAAAAACTATCTTTTTATACAGATAAGTTGTAAAAATCTTTTGTTTACTATATATTGACCCATACGACATTATGATCAAATAGAATTGAAAGATAAATTTATTTATGTAATTGCTTTTAAGATTATCCATGCTAAGAATTCGGTTTATTGTTTAAATTTACATAACACAGGCCATTCTGATCCTGGAGTACTAAAAGAAAGATCAGAAGTTTTTCAACGCATGTCTCCCGAGGAGCTAAAGGAGCGACAGACTGAAATAAAGGTGTGGTTAACATGCTTGTGATTCTTCCCTGGTGTCTTAGTGTTCTTAATACCTCTTCGTTTTGAAGTAATGTGTCTGCTATGAGCTTTTTCTTTTGTTCTCTTCATATGTGCATTATTCATGATTTATGTGAGCCTAGGACCACACAATTTTATATGAGCCTCCCAATGGTGACCACTGTTTATGTAAATGATGAAATAAAAGCCAGTTTGATGGAAGAAAATGCATATAAATGTGGAAAACATTCAAGCTCATATTGTTATACTCGGAACCCAATTAAGGGACTCTAACATCTAACTTAAGCACGCTTTCTCATACTATTTGTTTG
>AWOL01S0112664.1:1561-22507 GCA_000715115.1 Nicotiana otophora
GAAAAAACTCAAAGTTGTCGGAATGAAATGAAAACAGTAGGGGTAGGATCGGAATTACCAGGCGACCCAACTGTTCTGAAGGAAGATTTTCAAAAAATGGCCGGAAGTGGTCGTACGCGCCGGCGCGTGAGCTCACGCGCGTAATCTTCTGGTGGCGCGTGGAGGCGCGTGAGGAGGCTGCTGCCGTAGTTTTTCACTGGGGTTTGGTCGCCGGACAGTGACGACTCTTGTGGTAGTGTTGGATTTTGCACAACACTGACAGAAATGAAGCAGATAGAAAACAGCCTTAAAAAATACTGATTTCTCTTTCCCGGAATCGCTGGAATTTATGCACAACGATAAGTCTCTCACAATTGCTCTGATACCATGTGAGAAGGCACGAGAGAAAGTATGTTATTGATATTGGATGAACAATACAATACAAAAGGTCCTTATTTATAGCTATACTATACAAGGACATACTACTCTTCTACCAATGTGGGACAATACTACACTATATACATGCTGTAAACTAATACAAATGATCATACAAGATTAGAAACATGGATAGGACGAGGCACGATAGCAAACCAATCAAAATAGTCTAAAAGCCACCTCAAATCATGAACACACCGGTGCGCACACACGCCCGTCACCTAGCGCGTACGTCACCCCCAATACCTTTCATATAACATAGTTTTCAGGGTTAAATACCCTCAAATCCAAGTTTAGATATGTTATTTATCTCAAAACTCGGGAGTCAATACTCCAAAAAGCCCTTCCTACGCGAATCAGCCTCTGAACAACTCGAATCTATTCACAAACAACTTAATATCATTAAATAATGCCGTAGGAAACAACTTCGAACAATAAAGCTTCGATCTTTATCAAAATCAAATAGTCAACCCAAAAAGTCAACCTCGGGTCCGCACCCTAGAACCCGATCAAACTCATAAATTCCGAACACCCATTCAATTACGAGTTCAACCACACCAATTTTATGCAATTCCGACCTCAAATCGACCTTCAAATCCCCATTTTATACTTTAGGAAAGTTTTTACTAGAATCCCCAATTTTTTAACTTTAAATCACCAATTAAATGCTAAAAACAAAGATGGATTCGTGATAATAACAAATCCAAGTCAAAAATACTTACCCCAATCCAAATCGTGAACATCCCCTCCAAAATCGTCAAAAACCGAGCTCTTTAACTCAAAATGTGATATAATAACCAAACTCTCGAAATAAAGTATTTAAAACATTCTGCCCAGGCATACCCTTCGCGATCGCGGCCATATCTTCGCGATCGCGAAGAAAAAACTTCCAGTTCCTCAAAAGACCCTACGCGAACGCAAAGCACAACACACCCTGACACTACGCGAACGCGGGCATAGCTTCGTGACCGCGAAGGCTTACAGCTAGATGCCCCCGGCGACCTACCTACTACGCGAACGCGACGACCCTAACGCTATCGCGAAGGCCACTTCATACCAAACAATCGCGAACGTGATTACCACTTCGCGAACGGGAAGAACAACCCGCATGCCTTCAAAAAATACACTACGTGATCGCGACAATCCTTTCCGCGATCGCAAAGAAGAAAACCAGATATCAGAATCAGCTATGCCAAAACATGGAGAAATTGTCCGAAACCCATCCGAAACACACCCGAGACCCCCGGGATCTCATCCAAACATACCAACAAGTCATAAAACGCAATATGAACTTACTCGAAGCCTCAAATCACATTAAACAACACCAAAACTCATGCCGAACCATATCAAATCAACTCCGAATTACCTCAAATTTTGCATGCAAGTCCCAAATGACACAACGTACCTATTCCAACTCTCAGACCCAAAATCCGAACTTGATATCAACAAAGTACACTCCCGATCAAACTTCTCAATCTTCCAAACCTTCAACTTTCTAACATTCGCCAAAAAGTACTAAAATAACATACGGACCTCGAAATCAACGTACGGACATACGCCTATGTCTAAAATCCCTATACGAAACTATTGGAATCTTCAAAATACCATTCCGGAGTCATCTACATAAAAGTCAAACTCCGTCAACTCTTTCTACTTAAGCTTCTAACCTTGGGACTAAGTATCCCAGTTTACTCCAACACTTCCCCGAAACCAAACCAACCACCCCGACAAATCACATAACCATAAAAGAACATAAATGAGGCAATAAATAGTGGAACGAGGCTACAATACACAAAACAACCGGCTGGGTCGTTACATTCTCCCCCTCTTAATCAAACGGTCGTCCTCGAACGGGTCTAGAATCATACCTGGACTCTCAAATAAGTGTAGATATCTACTCCGCATCTCCTGCTCGGTCTCCCATGTTGCCTTCTCGACTGGATGACCCCTCCAATGCACCTTCACCGAAGCTATGTTCTTCGATCTCAACTTTCGAACCTACCGGACATCATAAGTCAGATCCCCATCTAGCTGTACCATGCTGAAGTCCAAAACATGCGACGGATCACCATAATACTTCCGGAGCATCGAAACGTGAAATACTAGGTGAACACCTGATAAACTAGGTGGCAAGGCAAGTCTTTAGGCCACCTCTCCAACTCTCTCAAGCACCTCAAAAGGGCCAATATACCGAGGGCTCAACTTGCCCTTCTTCCCGAACCTCATCACACCCTTCATGGGTGAAACTCTGAGCAGAACCTTCTCACCCACCATATATGTCACCATAATATCACAAACTTTCCTGTCAGCATAACTCTTCTGCCTCGACTGTGCTGTACGAAGCCGCTCATGAATCACCTTCACCTTCTCCAAGGCATCACGAACCAAATCAGTGCCCAACAACCTAGCCTCCCCATGCTCAAACCAACCAACTGGAGAACGACATCTCTCATATAAGGCCTCATAAGGAGTCATCTGGATACTCGACTGAAAGCTGTTGTTACAGGCGAACTCTGCTAATGGAAAAATTTGATCCCATGAACCTCCGAAATCAATGACACAGGCACGTAACATGTCCTCCAAGATCTGAATAGTGCGCTCGGACTGCCCGTCCGTCTAGGGATGAAATGTTGTACTCAGCTCTACCCGTGCGCCCACTCTCGCTGCACCGCTCTCCAAAACTGCAACGTGAACTGAGTGCCTCGATTCGAAATGATAGACACGGGCACACTATGAAGGCGAACAATCTCACGAATGTAAATCTGAGCCACTCGTTCTAAAGAGTAGGTAGTCACAACTAGAATGAAATGTGCAGACTTGGTCAGTCTGTCCACAATAACCCATACTGCATCAAATTTCCTCAAGGTCCGTGGAAGTCCAACTAGATATACTCCCACTTCCACTCCGGTATCTCCAATCTCTAAGTCAACCCTCCCGGTTTCTGATGCTCATACTTCACTTGTTGACAATTCAAACACCGAGAGACATAAGCAACAATATCTTTCTTCATTCTCTACCACCAATAGTGCTGTTTCAAGTCACGATACATCTTCGTGACACCTGAGTGAATGAAATGCCGCAAGCTGTGAGCCTCCTCAAGGATCAAATCTTTTAACCCATCAACATTTGGAATACAAATCCGGCCTTGAAGCCACGTAACACCATCATCACCAATCACAATCTCCTTAGCACATCCCCGTTGCAGCGTGTCCTTCAACACCAAGTGAAGATCATCAAAATGGCAAGCCTTGATACGCTCCAACAACGATGATTGTGCTACAATGTAAGCAAGAATCCTGCTCCGAAACATTTGAATCTCACAAACTGATTAGCTAAAGCCCGAACATCCATGGCTAGTGGCCTTGCTGCTACCAGTCAATATGCCAAACTGCCCATACTCTCAGCCTTCCTACTCACTGCATCGGCTACTACATTGGCCTTTCTCGGATGATATAATATGGTGATATCATAGTCTTTCAACAACTCTAACCATCTCCGCTTCCGCAAATTAAGGTCTTTCTGCTTCAGGTGCTGGAGACTCCGATGGTCGGTATAGACTCACATGGAACGCCGTACAGATAGTGCCTCCAAATCTTCAGCGCGTGATTAATGGCTGCCAACTCTAAGTCACGCACAAGGTAATTCTTCTCATGAACCTTCAACTACCGAGACGCATAGGCAATCACCCTACCGTCCTGCATCAACACCGCGCCAAGCCCAATACGCGACACATCACAATACACGATGTAAGACCCTGAACTTGTAGGCAACACTAGTCAATGCGGTCTTGAGCTTCTGGAAGCTTATTTCACACTCGTCAGACCATTTGAAAGGAGCACCCTTCTGGGTCAATCTAGTCAAAGGTGCAGCAATTGACGAGAAACCTTCCACAAAACGGCGATAATAACCTGCCAAACCCAAGAAGCTCCGAATCTCTGTAGCTGAAGACGGTCTAGGTCAACTCTAAACTGCCTCAATCTTTTTCAGATCCACCTTGATCTCTTCACTGGACACCCACGTGCCCCAAGAACGCCACTGAATCAAGCCAAAACTCACACTTGGAGAATTTAGCATATACTTCCTCCGTTTCAATTTGTGTGAACCTATTTCTTTTTTAGTCCATGCCAAAAAGAATGACCATTTTTCTTATTTGAAAACAATTTACCTTTATGCTATGATTTATAGCTACACAAAATATATGTGCCTCATTTTACACCGCAAGTTCAAAAGTCTTCTATCTTTTTTTAAACTCCGTGCCCTGTCAAATAGGTTCACATAAATTGAAATGGAGGGAGTAACTTCTTTTCCCTCAAAGTCTGGAGTACTATCCTTAGATGATGCTCATGATCCTCCTGGCTGCGTGAGTACTCCAATATATCATCAATGAATACTATGACGAAGGAATCAAGATATGGTTGGAACATGCTGTTCATCAAGTGCATAAAAGCTGCTGGGGCATTGGTCAGCCCAAAAGACATCACTAGAAACTCGTAGTGGCCATAGCGGGTCCTGAAAGTCGTTTCGGAATATTTGAATCCCTGATCTTCAACTGATGATACCCTAACCTCAAATTAATCTTCGAGAACACTCTAGCACCCTGAAGCTGATCAAATAAGTCATCAATGCGCGATAGTGGGTACCTGTTCTTAATAGTAACCTTGTTCAACTGCCTGTAGTCAATACTCATCCTCATAGTACCATCCTTCTTCCTCCCAAATAGAACCGGTGCACCCTAAGGTGATACACTAGGCCTGATGAAGCCCTTATCAAGTAGTTCCGGCAACTGTTCCTTCAACTCCTTCAACTCTATAGGTGCCCTGCGATACGGTGAAATAGAGTTGGGCTGAGTGTCCGGTACTAAGTCAATACCAAAATCAATGTCCTTGTCGGGTGGCATGCCCGACAGGTCTGCTAGAAACACATCTGGAAAGTCTCTCACTACCAGAACCGACTCGACGGTAGGAGTATCGACACTAACATCCCCCACAAAGGCCAAGTACGCCAAACATCCCTTCTCAACCATCCGTTGAGCCTTTAAATGTGAAATCACCCTACTAGGAACATAATTCATGGAACCTCTCCATTCCAACCTCGGCACCACTGATATCGCCAATGTCACGGTCTTAGCGTGACGATCAAGAATAGGGTGACATGGCTACAACTAGTCCATGCCCAAAATCACGTCAAAATCAACCATGCTAAGCAATAAAAGATCGACTCCGGTCTCATAACCCCCAATAGTCACCACACATGACCGATACACATGGTCCACAATAATAGAATCATATACCGGTGTAAATACATGAACAAACATAACTAACAAATCACGAGGCATATCCAAGTAACGAGCAAAGTATGATGACACATATGAATAAATGGAATAAAGGTCAAATAATACGGAAGCATCCCTGTGGCACACTGAAACAATACCTGTAATCACAGTATCAGGAGCAATTGCCTCTGTTCTGGCGGGAAATGCATAGAAACGAGCCTGATCACCACCTGACTGACCTCCTCTCTGTGGCGACCTCGACCCGCACGACCTCCTCCCGGAGCTGGTTGAGCGGGTGGTGTAGCAATTGGTGCAGGAGTCATAGTTTGGCCTCCCTAATGCACTGGACCTCTGTAACGACGGGGGCAATACTTCCTCACATGCCCAACTCTCCTCAATGTAACCTCGAACTGGAAATGACTATAGGGCCTGAATCGGACCCCGAGAACTAGAATAGCCACTGGAAGAACCCGGTACTGATGAACCTTGAACTGATGGAGCACGGTACGAGCTCTGAGCTGGAAGTGCACTGAAAGATGACTGAACGAGACGGTGCTGTAAGAACCGTGGCTAGCTGAAGAACCACGAGGAACCTGACGAGCCATCTGAGCGGGCCTAAAAGGACGACCCCTGTTGTGATGGTCTGACCTCCAGATGAGGTACCACTAAAACCACCTAAATCATGGGGCCTCTTGCCCTCGCTCTCCTCGCGCTCAAGCCTGCGAACCTACTCCAAGCGCCTAGCAATCTCGGCCACCTGGTCAAACCTAGCATCCGCCTCGGGCTCTCGAGCCAGACTGTAACGTAGACCATAGTTGAAGCCATCAATGAATCTCCTGATCCTCTCTCTTAGTAGGATCCAACCATATAGCATGACGGTCCAGATTCGCGAATCTCATCACGTACCGAGTCACAGTCATATCCCCTTGGCGTAGCTGCTCAAAGTCTCTACGCAGCACCTCTCTGCGAGTATGTGGGACAAACTTCTCTAAGAAAAGAACTGAGAACTCATGCCATGTAAGTGGCGCTGCGCCAACTGGCCTGCTCAACTCATAAGCCTGCCACTATCCATAGGCCGCCCCTGTCAGTTGGAAAGTAGTAAATACAACTCTACAGATCTCCAAAATATCCGTTGTGCGAAGAATTCACTGACACCTGTCTGGAAAATCCTGAGCATCCTCTGACTCTCCTCCGCTGAACTCTGGCAGTTTAAGCCTCCCAAACTGCTCCAACCTCTTTCGCTCCTCATCGGTCAAAGGTGGACCAACCTCGGCCTGAGCAGCAGTAACCGACTGAACTGGTAACACCCCCGGTGTCTGAAGACCCTGAGCTAGTTGCTCTAGAGTACGGGCGTCGGGAGTCTGGGCACCTCCCCCAGCCTGTGAGGTAGCCGGTGCAACAAGAATAGAAACCGCCCGAGTCAGGCTCGTGCACACAGTCAAAATTTGGGCTAAGGCCTCCTGAAGGCCAGGAATAATGATAGGCACTGTCGGTGCCTGAGCTAGTCCCACCGGCTCAACAATATCTGGTACCTGCTCCTCAGTTGGAGCAACTAGTGGCTCCACAGGTGCTTCTTTGGCTGTAGTACGAGCCTCACCTCGGCCCCGGCCTCTCGCGGCCCTAACTGGTGGTACAGGTGGTTGTCCGCCTGATCTGGCTGCATGTGTCCTCACCATCTGCGAGAATATAAAAGAGTCATGGTTCAAACTTCGGAAATAACAAATTCGCACGACAAAAATGCAAGAAAGTGAAGTTTCCTAATAGTTCGGTAGCCTCTCGAAGATAAGTACAGATGTCTCCGTACTAATCCGTAAGATCACTAAACTTGCTCATGACTCGAGAGACCTAAGTAACCTAGTATTCTAATACCAACTTGTCACGACCCAACTCCCACTAGAGCCACGACAGCGCCTGACACTACTTTCTAGGCAAGCCAACAGTCACACAAACACAACGAATTGGATAAACATTGTTTAATAAGCTCAACAATGGAAATATCATGAAATATCTGATGAAAACAACCATAATACTGCTTCAACTATCTCAAGGATCTGGTGTCAACGAGTACATGAGCACTACTGAGTATCAAATACAAGGCCAAATTCTCAATACAACTGTCTGAATAGTAGAACAGTAATAGTAGAAATAACGAAAGAGAACTTCAAGTTTTGCGGACGGAATAACAACTACCTCGTAGTCCCCAAAAGCTGGTAGCAACAGAACTCTAGAGATCACCTAGTCCGAAAGTACCTGGATCTGCATACGAAGTGCGGAATGTAGTATGAGTACAACCGACCCCATGCACTCAATAAGTAACAACACTAACCTTGGGTTGAAAGCAGTGATGAGCTAAGAAACAGCAGTCAGAGACTAATATCAATAACCAGTAACAATTCAGAATATAAAGGAAACAGTAGAAGCAGGTAACTCAATGAAATTATGTTCAGCTTGTTCACATTTCATAAATTTAGGCATGCTTTTCAAGTATAACAGTTTAAGCCCAACACGGATAAAACACTTCATTTACCAGCTAGCATGAGGAAGGTACATCTCTATGCCTATATGTCAAATCAACAATATCACTATGAAATCATTAAGAATAACCACACATCAACACTTAGCACTGTACGGGTGCCTGACAAAACTGCTCTTCATCGAGCATGTATATAAAACACTGTGCATGCGCCCACTGCTGGTATGTCAGACTCCGGAGGGGCGGATTCTGCCCAAGCACTAACCATAATCATATAGCCCATTAGTGAGGCCTGGTGCACGCTTCGCCCCAAATCATTAACACGTGGCTCAATATGAGCCTGGCATACATGTCACCTCAAAATTAATACCAATCTGCTCTATGGCTCAAGCTCAGTCATCAACTGGTCAAGTCTCACTTAACCATATCTCACAGTATTCAATTAAACAATGTTACGCATATGAGGCATCAACAACATGTGAGGAATCAAATAAGAAAGTACTGAGACAGATATATCATACACAGATATAGCATCATGATTGAGAGCGTGTGTACTATTAAGGCAAATAGCTCATAAACGACAAGAATAGCCCTATCGAGTCTCAAACAAATAACACATAGCCTAGACATGATTTCTAACATGAATCAGAACTCAAATGATCATACAGGTTTAGAAACATGGATAGGACGAGGCACGATAGCAAATCAATGCCATAATAGTCTAAAAGCCACCTCAAATCATGAACACACCGGTGCACGCACACACGTCCGTCACCTAGCGCATACGTCACCCCAATACCTTTCATAAGATAGTTCCCAGGGTTAAATACCCTCACATCCAAGTTTAGATATGTTACTTACCTCAAAACGTGGGACTCACTACTCCAAAAAGCCCTTCCTACGCGAATCGGCTTTCGAATGACTCGAATCTAGTCACAAACAACTTAATATCATCAAATAATGCCGTAGGAAACAATTTCGAACAATAAAGTTTCGATCTTTATCAAAATCAAAAAGTTAATCCAAAAAGTCAACCCCTGGCTCGCACCCCGGAACCCGATCAAACTTATAAATTCCGAACAACCATTCAATTATGAGTTTAACCATACCAGTTTCATTCAATTCCGACCTTAAATCGACTTTCAAATCCTCATTTTATAATTTAGGAAAGTTTTTACTAAAATCCCCAATTTCTTCACTATAAATCACCAATTAATGCTAAAAACAATGATGGAATCAGGAAATAATAACAAATCCGAGTCAAAAATACTTACCCGAATCCAAATTGTAAAGATCCCCTCCAAAATCGTCCAAAACCGAGCTCTCTAACGGTCTAACCCAAATTGTGATATAATAACCAAACCCTCGAAATAGAGTATTTAAAACATTCTGCCAGGCATATCCTTCGCGATCGTGAAGAACAAACTTCCAGCTTCTCAAAAGACCCCACGCGAACGCGAGGCCAAGGACGCGAACGCGAAGCACAACGCACCCTGTCACTACGCGAATGCGGGCATAGCTTCGCGGTCGCAAAGGCTTACAACTAGATGCTCCTAGCCGACCTACCTTCTACGCAAATGCGATGATCATAATGCTATCGCGAAGGCCACTGCATACCAAACCATTGCGAACACGATTACCACTTCGCGAACGCGAAGAACAACCCGCCTGCCTTCCAAAAATACGCCATCGCGACAACCCTTCCGTGATCGCGAAGAAGAAAACCAGACATCAGAATCAGCTATGCCAAAACATGGAGAAACGGTCCGAACCCATCCGAAACACACCCGAGACCCCAGGACCCCATTCAAACATACTAACAAGTCCTAAAACACAATACGAACTTACTCGAATCCTCAAATCACATTAAGCAACAATAAAACCACGAATCATACCTCAGTTCAAGCCTAATGAAACTAGTGAACTTTCAACTTCCAAAACTCATGCCGAAACATATCAAATCAACTCCGAATTACCTCAAATTTTGCATGCAAGTCCCAAATGACACAATGGACCTATTCCAACTCTCGGAACCAAAATCCGAATCCGTTATCAACAAAGTCAACTCCCGGTCAGACCTCTCAACCTTTCAAACCTTCAACTTTCTAACTTTCGTCAAAAAGCACCAAATCAACCTACGGACCTCCAAATCAACATCCGGACACACGCCTAAGTCCGAAATCACCATACGAAGCTACTGGAATGATCAAAATACCATTCCAGAGTCGTCTACACAAAAGTCAAATTACGGTCAACTCTTTCAACTTAAGCTTCCAATCTTGGGACTAAGTGTCCCAATTCACTTCAACACTTTTCCGAAACCAAACCAACCACCCCGGCAAGTCACATAACCACAAAAGAACATAGAAGAGGCAATAAATAGAGGAACGGGGCTACAATACACAAAACGACCAGCCGAGTTGTTACAAAAGGCTACACTGATTGATTTTATGAGTATATCTCAATAATTTGGCACTAAGATTATGTTTTATTGATTAACTCATAGATGGTGTAAATCTCTTGAAGATAAACACCTAGTTAAAATTTATTGAAGGAACAATATGATTTTGGTATGGTTCTCCATGTTTGAGCTACGTGCTCAGTATAGCAAACAAGGTTACCTTTTATATATCTTTCTATTGTACTGACGACACTTGTTTCATCTAGCTGCTAGTTTTGGTCCATTCTCCTCTTTCTGGATTCTGACAAGTCAATTTACTTGGTCTCCAAGCCTTTTTTTTTTTTTTTTTTCCTTCCTCCTGTTGTGAATTTTGTCTTGACTTTCAAGAAACTCTGAACCAATCAAGTTTGACGATGCTTCCTCATGTTATAATTTAAATTCTTTTTCTGCCCCTTCAAGGTCATCTGATAAGCAAAAAAATTTATATTACTTTTCCGCCCTCAACTGCCTCAGTTGTTTGCTGCTTTACCAGGACCCTAAAATTTCCTCTGACACCCACGCAAACTCCAGTGTTTACCCATGATGGATAGACATCAGTCCTTGGTTGTGTCCTTAAATATACAGACACAAATATCTTGCTAATAGTGATCATCAGAGTCCTTATAACATGGTTCCTTTTTGGTGTTTCTCTGATTTTTGTCTTTTCAAATTAGTTTCTAACGGAGTTTTCTTGTTTTATCCATTATAAGGCTATCTGTTTTTTCTTCTTATTTTAATTTGATATATTCAGATGTGTGGAGTGTTAACCATTTTCATAACCTTTGAACTTTCTCACCTTTGTTTCCTACTATTATTACTCTTGAGTTCCCACATTGGTGGGATGAGGGTTTTATGGTCTCTTTATATGGTATTGGACAATTCTCACTACATGAGCTAACTTTCGAGGTTGAGTTAGATCCAAAGTCCAATTCTTTCACATGGTATCAGAGCCAGGCCTATCCATTTCTTGTTTTATCCGATGTTGGGACCCCATATTATATTGTTCATGCTCCAGATGTCTAGTCCTGAACGTGCGAGGGGTGTTGAGTTTCCACATCAGTTGGATGAGGGTTTCCTGGTATATTGTCTTGGGCAATCCTCATCTCGTGAGCTAGCTTTTGGGATTGAGTTAGGCTCAAAGTCCATTTCTTTCACAATATGTTTTTGGGTTCTAAGAGGCATGTAGCATGCTTTAACTACTAAAAATTCCCGAAGTTCTCTTTGTTGATGAGGTTTTTTTCCTGGTAGATGCAACGTATACCAAGCGAGTCCTGAAGTTACATTTTAATTTTCATTGATGTAGAAGATTACTTGTTAGAAACCAGAAACGAAAGGGAAGAAGAAAATAAGAGGTAATATGGAAGAAATTTGGTCTCTTAAATTGGTCCAGTGGGAAGTAATTGTGAACAAATTTCCTTTGCACATTTTCCTTTACAACCCTAAAAATGAGATGTGCTCAAGTTCCTTTCACTTCAATTTTTCTTTTATTTTTGCTCCTTTGCTCTTCTCTTTTCATTCTGATGCATACCCAAGAATTCATTGAAGATATCTTGTATGCCTCTTGCATGTTTAGATGAAGTCACTGATCTTGCTTTTATCTCCATAGCACGTTGTTGTCTACTTTGTTCCTGATTTTTTGCCTTGATGTTATATAAATGTGTTTTCCATACGAATGTATAAAAGCTCTGCTCATGGTCAGGGTATCATCATCTACTGACGTGGGTTTTATGCACTGCATGCAGGTCAGTGGTTATGGTTCCAGATGCAAGGTTGGACAGTTCATATCATGAAGTTGCTGATCAGGTTTTGAGTTCTTTACTTGATTTCAACCCAGCCGATTGGGGGTTGCCTCCATTTGAAAATTCATCAACCAAACTTGATTAGAAAACTCGATTAGTTTATTTTGATCTTGATCCTAAAGTTCCCAAACCGAGCCGTATTATGAGTTCAAAACTCAATTTTTGGGGTTCGCCTCCGGTTGTTAATTATAGAGCTTCATGCTTGACTCATTATTTTAGATACTGGAGATCCATTTCTGAAATTGAAGATTTGTTGTATTTCAACTCATGCATGTGTCCATAAATGTTTTTTCCTTTGATATCGGCAAACCCCATTTCCCCACTCACAGCAGCTAAGTGGCCATTTTCCACTTCGTTCCCATGTCCATCTACCACTTGTACGGCTCATATTAAATGCACTTGTCCTTCCAACATATGTTATACTTGTTTTTTTACTTCTGGTGTCCAGCAAATTTGAGTAATTTCTTTGAGTATCTATTACCTCGTACCAACACATATACCGAATAACTTTATCTATAATAATTTGGACATATGAGGAAAAATCACCAAGCATTTTTGCTTTTGCTGAGATTTTAAACTAAGACCACATGGTTCTCGACCCATTCCATTGACCATTATGTCACACCCTTTGGTGCCATATATTTTAGTTGTTTAAGATGTAGCAATCTAAAGACATTGCTTGGTGCAACTGAAAAACGTGAATTTCTATGTGATTAACATAGCTAAGTTGTAGATTAGAGAGGCCCGCACTTTCTTTTAGTCTTTATTGAACTCAATAATAATAATAATAATAATAATAATAATAATAATAATAATATGCTGTAACATGCAACCTTAACATTACCATAAAAGCTGTTGCTGTGATTAAATCTTCATTTCTCACATTTGTTTTTCCCATTTAAGTAGTGAGCTTTTCTTTGTTTCTGGCCCTTCTCTGAACCCGTGAATAGCGAGAGCTTAGTGTGCCGGGCAGCCCTTTATACAAGTTGGTTGTCAAGAGATTTAATTCGTAGTTTCCGCTTAGCCTCTACAAAATTGTTTGAGTGTGTTGGTTTGGTGATCACATTGTTTTCCACGATTTTTTATTACTTAATATAGCTAATCGTTTTATCGGAGGTGATATACCCACTGAAACTTGGAAAAGTAGTATTTTTTGTGTTGTCTTGGTAAAACTCATTTTTCATCCGCTAAGTTGGTCAGAAATAGTCAAAGTCAACTTGTCTAGGAATTTGAAGTTTTAAAATGTGTTAAATGTTCAAGCCAATATAATTCAACATAAACTCATTGTAAAAAAGTTATGGTGCTATACAATTTGTTAGCATTACAATCTTCTTCAGCCGTACAAGCACGTCGGAAACACTGACTTCAACTTTTTCAAGAAACAAAACTATTGGTTTCAATTGGTAACGAAAAGAGCTAGTTGACTATTCATTACCTGTTTGTTTCAATAGGCAACGAAACGAAAGAATTCATAATACAAGAAAAGAAAGGAGTGAGAGCAAGTTAGAAGAGCTCTTTCCATAGTGAATTTATTTTGTTCGTCTTAGTTTGGGAACTGTTGATCCTTGCCAGAGTAATAGAATTCCAAACTTTTTGTACCTGGTGTGTCCTATCATTCTTGGCTAAAGAACAGTTAATGCTCAATTAATGCTCGCCTATCTACTTTAAAAAGTTTAGAAAATAATGGAATGGGATTTGCTGTAATTTGCCTTTGTCCTCCTAATGCTTGTCAAAATGTGATGATTGTATAAAACCAAAGTTGACAAAGTTGGTATGTTTATTTATAAAGTTCTATACAAATTTTAAATTGTACTTCACAAGTAACTTCAATCAAGTTTATAAATGCGATTGTCATACATCCAGCTATCCTTTGTGAATATCTGTTCGATCCCAAAAACCATTGGTATAAATTACCAAAGACATCTTAAATTTAACTCAAAAAGCATGTCACATCATTTTGTATTTCTTATAACTTCTTTAGGTTACATAGAAAATTTTCAGAAAGGAAAAAAAAAAAAACAAGAACTACCTTTTTTTTTAATTGCTAAAACGATGAGATATATTAAAGCAGGAAATTAAAAAGTGTTATTACAACATGGAACCGATCTTAACGATGTAGTTCCTAACAAGTCTTTGCGGTAATTAAAGAAAGCAAATAAAGGCAGTGTGCCTGTTGCTCCCAAACGCACACGCAAGTATACGTGGTCGACAAGTAATATAGGATTGTAAGTCCAGATATCGTACCCACGGGGACTTGTGATTAACTATCAACTAAATTAAACCAAAGAATTAACCTATTCAAGCAAATCCTAACATATGAATATTTAACTAAAATTAATCTAGAGTAACAAATTAAGAGATTAAAGAAAATAACGACAAGCGTAAAGACGAATTCAATGTGAGTGAATATTCTAGAGCTATGCGTTAGCTAACAATCCCGTTGAGTTTTTTACTTAAATCGTCTAATTAATTTATCTAGTTTATTTGTTGACAAGGTTAAAATTGCTCGTAGCCTTCTCCCGAAGTACTACTCGCCTATTCAAGCTAATCTAACACATATATTCCTATGGAATTAGAATTAACAAGAACGCATTAATAATTCCTGTATAGTAACCAAGCAAGGCGATTAGGTATATTCCTATCCTAACCGCAAATCCGCCCCCCTCAGAGTTAAGATCTTGCTCTACTCAATCTTATATGCAATCTAGAATTTTCTCTCCCGAGTTCAATCTTAGATTCGTAGATAGTATTCAATTGGTGATCAATCAATCAAATAATTAAGCGCAAGATTGAATAAATAAACCAATATGATAAAATAATAAGAACAATTCAAGCTTCAAACTACAACATTCATGTAGCACCCAACAACTCTAGAACTAATAAACTATGAGATTAAAGGAAGAGTAGAGAAAAAAAAACTAATTAGAAGTCTCCTCCAAGCGTGGTGTGTGTTCCCCCACGTGAATTCTCCTTCAAAGTATGTTAGATCTCGTCGAAATTAGGTTTAGAACCCCTTTTATACGAGTTGGGGTCGTGTAGGGCCGAAATAATATTGTCCCAGGTAAAATAGCAAAACCCACGTCACCCAGCGCCTCGCGCTGAGTCCAGTAGTCTTTTGCCTACTTTTATTTTTATTTGAATTGTAACTCTTTTCTTGTCTTCCACTTGGGGGGACAAAACCCAAATGGTGTCCCCCCCCTTTTCTCCTTTTTATATTAGTTTATTTTCCTTTTTTTTTCTTCCGCGTTTTATTCAATTCTGCTCTAAATTTCTTCATCTTCATACCGCTTCATTCCTACACAGTTAAAATATAATATTAAGCATAAAGTAATATAATTAATACTCAAAAGACGACTAAAAGTACTAGAATGTGAGGCAACAATAATTAAATATATGCATTCTTGGCCTAATATCAGTGCCCTAAAATGTGTCTTCACGTTCAGCATAACCTTCCAGCATCTGTGTACTTGCGTAATGTGCTAGAACGTGTGCGACTGAGTTTGCTTCACAATATATGTGCTTGACTAGTGGCTGATTTATTGCTGCGAGGAGGAACCTGCAATCATTTAGTAGAGTTATGTGAGCATCATTAGTCATGCGAGGTTTTATGATTATTGACAATACCTAACAGTCAGTTTCCACAACCAGTGGCATTAAGTTTTTAGTAAAGGCCAGCTCCAGTCCCTTCAATAGGGCTACAAGTTCCACTTGTAGTGGCGCATTGGCCAAAACACGGCTGGAGAACCCTGCTATNGTGCAATCTAGAATTCCCTCTCCCGAGTTCAATCCTGGATTCGTAGATAGTATTCAATTGGTGATCAATCAATCAAATAATTAAGCGCAAGATTGAATAAATAAACCAATATGATAAAATAATAAGAACAATTCAAGCTTCAAACTACAACATTCATGTAGCACCAAACAACTCTAGAACTAATACATTATGAGATTAAAGGAAGGGTAGAGAAGAAAAACTAATTAGAAGCCTCCTCCAAGCGTGATGTTCTTGCCTCTAGTCGCAAAAACTTCCCTAAAAATGGTGTTTAATGACTATTTATATGTGTAGGGAAAAGACCTAGATGAAATAACCAAGTCCAAAACCAAAAAGGATACAAAACAACTTCAAAACCCGGACCACGCGTCACCACGTGGAATGCGTAAAGCAACCTGCGATGTACCTCGCGTCGCCAGTCTGTAGCGAGCAAATGTTCTCGCGTCGCCCAACTGCTTAGCTTCAATTCAATGTTGGCTGCCTAACTTTTCAAACTCTTTTGTCATTCTCTTTTATTTATTTTTTTGCTTTTGATTCTTTTTCAGTTGTTCTCCTTTCTTTATTTTGATTTCCTTTGTAATGTTCAACTTTAATCCTTGTATATTCAATAATCAATTAATCATAGCTCCATTCTTGTAGTGTATAAAATACACATAAAAACTCTACTTTACTCCTAATTTCGTCTTCAACGTACCTACACATAAAATAACTCAATTAAGCCCAAATATAGTATAATTTAGCATTAAAGTCCCAAAATATAAGCTAAGTAATGCACTAAAAATATGTAATTATAGCCAAATATAAGTTTGGGTGGTTCCTCCAGTTGGGATTGTAAGTGTTCCCATATTGGTTTGTCTGACCCCTATTTGCATTACCCACAAAGCAGACAGACTCTGGATTAACTGGGCATAAGTCGCTCGTGTGACCCTCTCCACATACTTCACAAAACACTTGAACCTGTTGCACTGGTTGAGCTTGTTGCTTGTTAATAACCATGGTCATCTGATTGACTTGGTTGGTTAGTATAGAAATCTGCTCTGATAATGCCGAGACGACATCTAACTCGAGAACCCCTACAGATTTTTGCACAGTGTGTCTGCCTATTTCTCCTTGCCAATCCGGATTGCTTTTGAAGAATTTGTTCAATAATGCATATATCTCGTCAAAGATTTTCTCCAACACTTGACCTCCAGCTGCAGCATCTACCACGATTTTTGTTTCAGGATGTAGCCGTTCTATGAAAGTGTGAGCTAACACTTCATTTGTCTGATTGTGATGAGGACAGTCTCTGAGTAGCCCCTTGAACCTCTCCCAAGCTGAGTATAAATACTCTCCCGCTTTCTGTTTGAAGGCAACTATCTCACTTCTGATTTTTGCATTTTTGCCTGAAGGGAAAAACCTTGCCGGAAATTTCCTTGCCAAATCATTCCATGATGTAATAGAATTAGCTGGTTCTGCCTTCAGCCATCGCTTTGCTTCGTCCAACAGAGAGAATGGAAAAAGTGTGAGCTTCACATCGTGTGGAGTGACCCCATTAGTGATATAAGTATCACTAATCTCCAAGAAGTTTAGGATATGCTGTTGTGGATCCTCATGTGGAAGACCCATAAACTGCCCATTCGCATGAAGTAGCTCGATCATGCTCTGTTTCAGCTCAAATTACCCAGTGATTCTAGGCTTCACTATGCTGGAGGTGACATTAGCAATGCTGGGCATTGCCACCTCCTGAACAACCATATGTTCCTCTGCCATGTTCACCGGAAATTGAGCAAGTGCCTGAATATTATTCGTGTCCCTTGCTTCCCTCAACCTCCTATGAAACACTCTCTCAGGTTTGGGGGTCAAAGCCTTGAAGTCGGTCCTAGCTTTTGACCCTGCGCATTAAATCAACGATCCTGAGATCAGAGCAACAATCAAGTAATGTTAGACTTGACGAAATAAAAAAGGAAAGCAAAAACTAGAAAGTAGTCAATATTCAAGTCCCCGGTAACGGCGCCAAAAACTTGTTGCTCCCAAACGCACACGCAAGTATATGTGGTCGTACAAGTAATAAAATGATAAGTCGAGTGTCGAACCCACAAAGACTTGTATCAATTACCCACTAAATTCACCAAGATTGTTATTCAGTCAAGCAAAATTCGAGTTCAAGAATGTGATTATATCAAACTATACTTCTAAATAGTAACTAAATTATCAAGCAGTAAAATGGTTGTTGTGTATTCAGTAGAGACAAATATTCCAGGGTTGTGATCGATTCACCAATCCTATTATGTTCTAGTTAACTCTCCCTTTCATACAATTTACTCATGGTTGCTAATTAATCGATAATTGCTCTCATAGCCTTCTCCCGAAGTACTACTCGCCTGTTCAAGATAGATTAACGCCTATATTCCTATGGAATCAATCTATCAAGAACGCATTAAGATTACGATATTTAATTAAGCACGGTGACTAGGTATATTCCTATCCTAACTACAAATCCCTCCCCCCTCCTTCCCCAGAGTTAAGATCATGCTCTCTTCAATTCTTCTCTAATCTAAACATGGCTTTCCCAAGCATAGCATAGATAGTAAATAGAACCTAACTGCTGGCCAGACAATTAAGCAATTAATCACAGAATTGAAGAAACAACCATATATTAGTGAATTATAATCAAGGTTAAGTCAACGTTAAACAATAATATTCATGGCTAAATCACAACCCCAGAACTATGGGTTTTTAGCCACTCATGATAATGGCAAACAATTTCATAAGTGTTGGATAATTGAAAATACTAAGAAAAGATGAAGAAAATTGAGATTTCTTCGCTCCCGGATGTTTCTCGTGTCTATTCTCTCTTCAAAGTGGCGTCTCCCCTCTAAAAATAAGCTTAGTCTTGCTTTTATACGTGTTGGGTAGGTCTAGGGCCGAAATAACCTTGTCCTAGGCAAAATTGGACAGGATTCATGCCACCAGCGCCCAGCCCAGCGCTAGGTGTTGTCCCTGTCACTGGCAAATTAGAGTATACTGCCTCTGGCGCCACAGGTAGCGACAGGCGCTGGTTGTGGCGCTGAAAATTCCCTTTTTTTGTTTTTTCGTCCGTTTTGGTTCTAATCTCGCACCTTTCGCCCCCAATTGCTCCTGCATCATTCCTACACATAAAAATACCTCAAATTAATATAAATCAACACATTTTACATCCTAAATCCACGAAACAAAAGTAAAACATGAGGCGATATACATCTAAATATATATACTTTAAGCCAAACATCACCGGCCTTATGGTGAAATCAGTGATTCAATTAAATATATTGCTTTTGACTCGAAATGTGTTTACATATGCAAAAAAATGTAGAACATATATTTATTATAAGATCACACTCATTTTAAAACCATTAAGATCACACTCATTTTAAAACCATTCTAGATTTCAGATCCGACTCTATTTTCTTAGATTGCTCTTACATCTACGACGTCCTATTATCTGAAACTCTAGTACATTTGCTACGAATTATGTTGAGTTATACTTGACCATTCATATTAGTATGTCTAAAGAAAAAACAAAGTATTTATCAAGTGCTGATTCAAACTTTTGTTTTAACCCAAAAAAAAAAAATTCTACGGATTTAGTTCTTTGCAAGTGCTGACATGTAATTGTGTCTACTTGCCTAGAAAGAGAAACTTAGTATGTATATACAATTCAACACTTCTCTATTTGGTTTTTCAGTATCCTAGAAGTATTTTGGATGTACAGTTATACTAAAAAAAGTTTCAATGTTTTAAAAGTTAATTTTAATTATGCACATTTGAACAAATCTTTTTAACGTGATAAAATTTAAACTTTCTACTTTGTGCAAAGCCAAAAAAAGCCCCGGCACTCAATTGGATCAGCGAGCATTAATATGTTTTGTCTAAGAACAGGCCATAGCTTCTTTGGCAAAAGTCTAATGAACATCAACTTTTCAAGTAAAACTATAGCAGTAATAAAAAAATTATAAGTATAAGACTAAGAAAAAGCAAAAGATAAAACAAGTTTAACTAAACTACCAAGAAATACTACAATCTTGTAATGAGAAAGAGTCAAAGAAAGAAGAGCCTAATTTCACTCAAATCCAAGATAATGTCATCCACCATATTTGAGAGGTAAAGAAATTTAATTTTAGCTCCTAATATTTGGATCTCCCAATCACGTGTCATTAAGTTATCGGTGTAATAGCAGAATTCTAGTACGTACTAATAATTTTCCACATGAAAAAGATAGCAAATTCTCTATTACAAGCTGAGACAGAGAGGGTGCCTTTTTTGTTTGTTTGATCTCAATAACAAAGCAGGTTAGATACAAGAGGGCAGAAGAGCTTTGTTGATAAAAGTATTTTTTTTCTCTGCCATATTTCTAACTCTGACTAGTTATTGAGATTGAAGATTTCCAGGCTTCTGTAAATAATAATAATAAGGAGAAACAAAGTACATAAAAGATAACAATGGCATTCACAGGAACTTTGGATAAATGCTCGGCTTGTGATAAAACTGTTTACTTTGTTGATTTGTTGTCTGCGGATGGTGTTACTTATCATAAATCCTGCTTCAAATGCAGCCACTGCAAAGGCACTCTTGTGGTATGTACATTTTCTTTTTCTATTTTCTTCCCCTTTTCTTGACCCTCCTCTTCCAATTTCCTGAAATAATCAATCAACTGTACCTCAATCACAATTTTCTATAGCTTATCTGTATACATTAGATTATTCTAACGCTAGTCAATAACTTACTGTAACCCTTCTCCTTTATATATATATATAT
>AWOL01S0112674.1:0-11586 GCA_000715115.1 Nicotiana otophora
CAAGGTCATGGACCAGATAATTCTTCTCATGTACCTTTAACTGTTTGGACGCATAGTAAATCATCCTACCATCTTGCATCAACACTGCATCGAGACCAATACGTGACGCATCACAATACATAGTATAAGACTCTGAACCTGTAGGAAACACCAATACTGGGGCTGTAGTCAAAGATGTCTTGAGCTTTTGAAATCACTCTTCACACTCATCTGACCATCTGAATGGAGCACCTTTCTGAGTCAATTTAGTCAAAGGCGATGCAATAGACGAGAAAGCCTCCACAAAGCTACGATAATAACCGGCCAAGCCGAGAAAACTTCGAATCTCAGTAGCTGAAGATGGCCTGGGACAACTCTAAATTGCCTCTATTTTCTTCGGATCCACTGTAGTTCCTTCACTAGACACTATGTGTCCTAAGAATGCCACCGAACTAAGCAAGAACTCACACTTAGAGAATTTGGCATAAAGTTTCTCCTCTCTCAGCCTCTGTAATACAATACCCAAGTGTCGTACATGCTCCTCCTGGCTACGTGAATACACCAGGATATAAGCAATAAATACCACGACAAACGAATCAAAATACGGCTGGAATACGCTATTCATGAAGTGCATAAATGTTGTTAGGGCGTTGGTCACCCTAAATGACATCACAAGAAATTCATAGTGACCATAATGAGTCCTAAATGTCGTCTTTAGAATATCCGAATCCCGAATTTTCAACTGGTGATACCCCGATCTCAAATCAATTTTGGAGAATACCTTCGCTCCCTATAGCTGGTCAAATAAATCATCAATATGCGACAAAGGATACTTATTCTTGATTGTAACTTCGTTCAGTTGCCTGTAATCGATGCACATCCGTATAGTACCATCTTTATTTTTCACAAACAAAACCGGTGCACCCCAAGGTGACACGCTAGGCCTAATAAACCTCTTATCAAGGAGTTCCTAAAGTTTCTCTTTCAATTCTTTCAACTCAATTGGTGCCATACGATATGGAGGAATAGAAATGGGCTGAGTGCCCGGCACCAAGTCAATACCGAAATCAATATCCCTGTCGGGTGGCATACCTGACAGGTCTACTGGAAATACATCCGGAAAGTCTCGCATGACCGGTACTGAATCAATAGTAAGAGTATCTGCATCAACATCTCTCACAAAGGCCAAATATGACAAACACCCTTTGCCAACCATACATTCGGCTTTCAAATAAGAAATTACCCTGTTGGGAACATAATCTAGAGAACCTCTCCATTCGACCTTCGGCAACCCCGGCATCGCCAACATCACAGTTTTTGCGTGACAGTCCAGAATAGCATGACATGGAGATAACCAATCCAGACCCAGAATTACATCAAAATCACCCATATTGAGCAATAAAAGATCAACTCTAGTCTCCAGTCCCCTCATAGTTACCACACACGACCGGTACACACGGTCCACAATAATATTATCGCCCACCGGTGTAGATACACGAACATGTGAAACTAAGGACTCACGGGGCATATTCAGATAATGAGTAAAATGCGATGAAACATACGAATAAGTGGAACCAGGGTAAAATAATATAGAAGCCTCCCTGTGGCACACGGAAACAATACCTGTAATCACTGCATCTGAAGCAACAACATCTGGCCTGGCAGGAAAAGCATAGAATCGGGCCTGACCGCCACCTGATCGGACTCCCCCTCTTGGGAGACCCCTAGCTGACTTACTCCCACCTCGAGCTGGCTGGGCGGGTGACGAAGTAACTGGTGCTGAAGCCGTAGTCTGACTCCTCTACTGCACTGGACCTCCCGAGCGATGAGGACACTGTCTCCACATATGCCCAAATTCCCCGTACTCAAAGCAGCTCCCCAGTACTAGTGGTGGTGCAGACTGAATCGGGCCCCGAGAACCCGAATAACTACTAGAAGCACCCGGTGCAAATGAACCCTGAACTAAAGGGGCACGGGACGAACTCTGGGTTGGAAGGGCACTGAGAGATGACTGGCCCTGATGAGAACTATATAAACCATGGTCGGATGATGCACCACGTTGAACTGGAAAACCCACCTGAGCGTGTCTGTAAGAACGACCCCTACTGCGGTAAAACTGACCTCTTGAAGGAACATCGCTGAAATCACCTGGACCACGAGGCCTCTTGGCCTCCCTCTCTCCACGTTCCTGACTAGAACCTACGCGAACGCGAAGAGGACATGCGAGCACAAAGAGTAAATGATAACCAGCGCTCGGGGCTTGATTTCTACTACGCGAATGCGAAAGGAAGGATGCGAACGCGAAGAAGGAAAAAGGTAGACCTTCGCGAATGCGAGAGCATGAATGCGAACGCGAATGCAAAGAAGGAATATTAGGCGGGTCAGCAGAACACTACGCGAACGTGGAGGTAATGACGCGAACGCGATTAAGGAAACCACATGACAGAAAACAACAGTCCAAAAATAGAAGGAAATGGCCTGTAGCCCATCCGAAACACACCCAAGACCCCTGGGACTCCGTCTAAATATACCAACAAGTTTCATAACCTAACACGGACTCACTCGGGATCTCAAATAATATCAAACAACGTCGATACTACGAATCGAACCAAGAATCGAACTTATGAACTTTCAAATCTTTCAACTTCTAAAACTCGCGCTGAAACCTATCAAACCAACCCAAAATGACGTCAAATTTTGCAGGCAACTCGCAAATAACATAACGGAACTGTTCCAACTCTCGGAATTGCATTCCGACCCCGATATCAAAAAGTTCACTTCCGGTCAAAATCTCCAAAAATTCGACTTTCGTCATTTCAAGCATAAATCAGCTACATACCTCAAATTCACCGTCCGGACACGTTCGTAATTCCAAATAACCCAGCGGAACTAACGGAACTGCCGAAATTCCGTTCCGGAGTTGATTTCACATAGTTCTAACTACGGTCAAAAATCCTAAGACTTAAACTTCCGTTTTAGGGACTAAGTGTCCCAAATCACTCCGAATCATCCGGTAACTGAATTCAACAATGCAAGCAAGTCAATACATATAATACGAAGTTGTTCAGGGCCTTATGCCACCGATCGAGACTTAAATTCTCAAAACGACCGGCCGGGTCGTTACAGTTAGTTTAAAGTCAAGAGTTTTTTCAATTTTCATTTCAGTGTAGAATTTACGAATTGCCTTTTTGTGGACTCAGCTTTTTTTTTTTTGTGGTCTTGAAATTGCAGAGAGCGAGCCAATGAAAGTCAAGATTTTGCGTATCCTTTTACGATTATTTCGCTGATTTGAAATGTTTAAATGAAGGCTACGGAATATATATTTTACTGGAGCATATAATAAGTGCAGTGAATTATAGCAACTGTTACTGAATCATTTCTGATATGAGAAAACATTTTCTGTCTAAATATGTAGTTATGATTGGATATGACTTATACTTGTGATCATGGGAGTTTAATATTATTAATTTCTGATTTTCTTGCAGGATGTGCAGCCATTTAACTGCGAATATAACAAAGAAGCATTTTTACTAGTCCTTTAGTTTTTTGCTCTGAAAATCTACTTCAGTTTAAATTCTGTCAAATATTTCACATTTTTATGAGGGTAGCTTTATATTGCGAGTTCATTAGATGCGTTATTGGCATATTTCTTTGTGATGGACAACATCATAAATTTCCCTTAACCTGTTCTGTTGGACGTTTTGCTGGAATCGTGAATAGAGTATGTCCTCTTCATGGCATGTGATATTAATAGTTTTCGTACTTAAGACTACATGATGTGCTTACTTTATATTACTTTTTGTTACTTGTGTATTGCAGATGGCATGCGGTTGCTTCGTGGACATGGGACGCTCAGGATGAAACTTGTGGGATATGTAGGATGGCTTTTGATGGTTGTTGTCCTGATTGCAAACTCCCTGGTGATGATTGTCCTCTAAGTAAGTCTGTTAATCTCTACTTGATACTTTTCTCGGGCATTTAAGCTACTGAATTGCAATTCTCGTGCCTGGATCTGCATACTTCATGTGTTACCCAATTCGAATTTATTTACATGGATAAAACATTCTATGTTTTGGATTGCATATTGGTAGTTACTTTATTTGTCTGTGCATTGTAAATATTGTACTTACAACTTTGAGATACATTGCTAATGCAATTGGTGAAATAAATTAAGCATCAAAATATTTTGGTTCCTATGATTTTGTGTCTTTGTCCTGTAATTGAGGCTACAAGTCTACCAGACTATTATTGCCAAAAGGAAAAAGAAAAATTTAGTTGTGCATGTCTGACTAAATGGGAAAAATAACCCTACTTTAGTTTGGGAGGTTTACATATTCCTGCATTGATGTTTCTTAAGAACAAAAGGAGAGCTATAGAGTTTCCTTGGCGATATTTGTAGTGCTTCATTCAACTGTTCCCTGTCACATGCCCTACTGGATGACATAATTAGTTTTAGTTCATTTGATTTGGTGTAAGACTGGAGAATGATATGGTAAAGGTGGATGAGCTGTATGGCTGTACCTACAAAAAAAGGTGGATGAGTCGTATAAGATGTTGTCTTCCTTTGACACGACCCAAACTTCCTCTGTATAATGCCGTGACGGCACCTAGTCTCTACGACTAGGTAAGCCTAATAAATTGGGAAAATATAACAAAAACGAAAGTAAAACTTGGTTACTAACAGCAGCGGATAACTAAATAACTAATAACAATACCGCTCGGCATGTACAATAACTAATACTCTATAATACAAAGTCTTCCCAAAATACGAAACATCATAAGTCACAAGCTACAGAAGGAAACTAGTATCTCTATACACCAGAGTCTAACAAAAAAAGTACGGAAGGTAAATGACATATGAGAGAATAGAGGGGGACTCCAAGGTCTGCGGACACGATAGATGAACCTTGAAGTCTCCGTACAACAGCAAGCACTTTCAACTAGTAGCGGAGCTGATAAGAAGCACCTGGATCTACACACAAAAAAATATGTGCAGAAGAGTAGCATGAGTACACCACAACGGAACCTAGTAAGTACCAAGCCTAACCTCAGTAGAGTAATAACAAGGTCAGGTCAGGCCCACTGGTATATAACAAATAGAGCAGGAAAATATAATAGTATAATAAGAGACTGGAATTTAACAAAAAGAAGACACAACGATATAACAATTCAACGCACAGGGATAAACAGCAAGGGGTCTCCCGAGATATCATCTCGTAGTCCAAAAATAAATATGTAGGGAGAACTCTTGAGGTACCGCCTCGTAGTATCGAAAGTAAATGTGCAGAGAGAACTCCCGAGGAACCGCCTCGTAGTCTCANTCCCACCTCGAGCTGGCTGGGCGGGTGACGAAGTAACTGGTGCTGAAGCCGTAGTCTGACTCCTCTACTGCACTGGACCTCCCGAGCGATGAGGACACTGTCTCCACATATGCCCAAATTCCCCGTACTCAAAGCAGCTCCCCAGTACTAGTGGTGGTGCAGACTGAATCGGGCCCCGAGAACCCGAATAACTACTAGAAGCACCCGGTGCAAATGAACCCTGAACTAAAGGGGCACGGGACGAACTCTGGGTTGGAAGGGCGCTGAGAGATGACTGGCCCTGATGAGAACTATATAAACCATGGTCGGATGATGCACCACGTTGAACTGGAAAACCCACCTGAGCGTGTCTGTAAGAACGACCCCTACTGCGGTAAAACTGACCTCTTGAAGGAACATCGCTGAAATCACCTGGACCACGAGTCCTCTTGGCCTCCCTCTCTCCACGTTCCTGACTAGAACCTACGCGAACGCGAAGAGGACATGCGAGCACAAAGAGTAAATGATAACCAGCGCTCGGGGCTTGATTTCTACTACGCGAATGCGAAAGGAAGGATGCGAACGCGAAGAAGGAAAAAGGTAGACCTTCGCGAATGCGAGAGCATGAATGCGAACGCGAATGCAAAGAAGGAATATTAGGCGGGTCAGCAGAACACTACGCGAACGTGGAGGTAATGACGCGAACGCGATTAAGGAAACCACATGACAGAAAACAACAGTCCAAAAATAGAAGGAAATGGCCTGTAGCCCATCCGAAACACACCCAAGACCCCTGGGACTCCGTCTAAATATACCAACAAGTTTCATAACCTAACACGGACTCACTCGGGATCTCAAATAATATCAAACAACGTCGATACTACGAATCGAACCAAGAATCGAACTTATGAACTTTCAAATCTTTCAACTTCTAAAACTCGCGCTGAAACCTATCAAACCAACCCAAAATGACGTCAAATTTTGCAGGCAACTCGCAAATAACATAACGGAACTGTTCCAACTCTCGGAATTGCATTCCGACCCCGATATCAAAAAGTTCACTTCCGGTCAAAATCTCCAAAAATTCGACTTTCGTCATTTCAAGCATAAATCAGCTACATACCTCAAATTCACCGTCCGGACACGTTCGTAATTCCAAATAACCCAGCGGAACTAACGGAACTGCCGAAATTCCGTTCCGGAGTTGATTTCACATAGTTCTAACTACGGTCAAAAATCCTAAGACTTAAACTTCCGTTTTAGGGACTAAGTGTCCCAAATCACTCCGAATCATCCGGTAACTGAATTCAACAATGCAAGCAAGTCAATACATATAATACGAAGTTGTTCAGGGCCTTATGCCACCGATCGAGACTTAAATTCTCAAAACGACCGGCCGGGTCGTTACAGTTAGTTTAAAGTCAAGAGTTTTTTCAATTTTCATTTCAGTGTAGAATTTACGAATTGCCTTTTTGTGGACTCAGCTTTTTTTTTTTTGTGGTCTTGAAATTGCAGAGAGCGAGCCAATGAAAGTCAAGATTTTGCGTATCCTTTTACGATTATTTCGCTGATTTGAAATGTTTAAATGAAGGCTACGGAATATATATTTTACTGGAGCATATAATAAGTGCAGTGAATTATAGCAACTGTTACTGAATCATTTCTGATATGAGAAAACATTTTCTGTCTAAATATGTAGTTATGATTGGATATGACTTATACTTGTGATCATGGGAGTTTAATATTATTAATTTCTGATTTTCTTGCAGGATGTGCAGCCATTTAACTGCGAATATAACAAAGAAGCATTTTTACTAGTCCTTTAGTTTTTTGCTCTGAAAATCTACTTCAGTTTAAATTCTGTCAAATATTTCACATTTTTATGAGGGTAGCTTTATATTGCGAGTTCNCGCAAATTAAGATCCTTCTATTTAAACAGATGTTGTAGACTCGTGCCTGGATCTGCATAGTTCATGAGTTACCCAATTCGAATTTATTTACATAGATAAAACATTCTATGTTTTGGATTGCATATTGGTAGTTCCTTTATTTGTCTGTGCATTGTAAATATTGTACTTACAACTTTGAGATACATTGCTAATGCAATTGGTGAAATAAATTAAGCATCAAAATATTTTGTTTCCTATGATTTTGTGTCTTTGTCCTTCAATTGAGGCTACAAGTCTACCAGACTATTATTGCCAAAAGGAAAAAGAAAAATTTAGTTGTGCATGTCTGACTAAATGGGAAATATAACCCTACTTTAGTTTGGGAGGTTTACATATTCCTGCATTGATGTTTCTTAAGAACAAAAGGAGAGCTATAAAGTTTCCTTGGCGATATTTGTAGTGCTTCATTCAACTGTTCCCTGTCACATGCCCTACTGGATGACATAATTAGTTTTAGTTCATTTGATTTGGTGTAAGACTGGAGAATGATATGGTAAAGGTGGATGAGCTGTATGGCTGTACCTACAAAAAAAGGTGGATGAGTCGTATAAGATGTTGTCTTCCTTTGACACGACCCAAACTTCCTCTGTATAATGCCGTGACGGCACCTAGTCTCTACGACTAGGTAAGCCTAATAAATTGGGAAAATATAACAAAAACGAAAGTAAAACTTGGTTACTAACAGCAGCGGATAACTAAATAACTAATAACAATACCGCTCGGCATGTACAATAACCAATACTCTATAATACAAAGTCTTCCCAAAATACGAAACATCATAAGTCACAAGCTACAGAAGGAAACTAGTATCTCTATACACCAGAGTCTAACAAAAAAAGTACGGAAGGTAAATGACATATGAGAGAATAGAGGGGGACTCCAAGGTCTGCGGACACGATAGATGAACCTTGAAGTCTCCGTACAACAACAAGCACTTTCAACTAGTAGCGGAGCTGATAAGAAGCACCTGGATCTACACACAAAAAAATATGTGCAGAAGAGTAGCATGAGTACACCACAACGGAACCTAGTAAGTACCAAGCCTAACCTCAGTAGAGTAATAACAAGGTCAGGTCAGGCCCACTGGTATATAACAAATAGAGCAGGAAAATATAATAGTATAATAAGAGACTGGAATTTAACAAAAAGAAGACACAACGATATAACAATTCAACGCACAGGGATAAACAGCAAGGGGTCTCCCGAGATATCATCTCGTAGTCCAAAAATAAATATGTAGGGAGAACTCTTGAGGTACCGCCTCGTAGTATCGAAAGTAAATGTGCAGAGAGAACTCCCGAGGAACCGCCTCGTAGTCTCAAAAGTAAATATGCAAGGAGAACTCCCGAGGTATCGCCTCGTAGTCTCAAAAGTAAATATACAGGGAGAACTCCCGAGGAACCGCCTCATAGTCTCAAAAGTAAATGTGCAGGGAGAACTCCCGAGGAACCGCCTCGAAGTCGCAAAAGTAAATATGCATGGAGAACTCCCGAGGAACCGCCTCGTAGTCTCAAAACTAAACACACAGCTTAATCGATAAATACCATAGTTAACAACAAGAATTCTACAGTTAAGACTGATAAAGAACAAGGAAAAAAGAACAGCAAATCAACTAGGCATGCTTCACAGAGTTCAAATAAGCAGGTAAAGCATGTAGGCATGTGATATTAGACTAAACAGGATAAGTATGCATGTTGGAATAGCTCAATTAAGAATGAAATCAGACTAATACTCATTTAAACAGTATAACTCAAATTAAAGGAAAAACATTTTACTACTCAGTAAAATAAATCAGGTTTTTCAACAAATAGCCCATGTACGTACTCATCACCTCACGTACACGGCGCTCACATATCATGCCAGTACCAAATCCTAAGAGAATTTTCCCCACACAAGGTTAGGCAAGCCACTTACCTCGAACCAAGCTCAATCAATCCGTAAGAATGCCCTTTCCTCGATTATACGACTCTGAATGGCCCAAATCTAGCCAAACACAATTGTATATCATAAATGCAACTATAATAGGCTTATCTAATTAATGAAATCAATACTTTAATAAAAATTCCAAAATTCGCCCTAAAATGTCAACCCGGGCCCACGTATCGAAATCAGGTAAAGTCACAAAATATGAACAGTCATTCACTCACGAATCTAACCATATCACATTACTAAAATCCGACACCAAATGGTCCTTCAAATCCTCAAATCAAACTCTCCAAATCCCTAGTCTCAACTCCTAAATTCCACCTTAAATACACATTAACTAGGTGGAAAAATAAATGGGGAAGCAAGATTATTGATCAAAAATAAGCACAAGGGACTTACCTCAAGAACTTCCTCGAAAATGCTCTCAAGAAATCGCCAAACCCGAGCTCAAAATGTTAAAAATGAGCAAAAATCTAAACCCTTGCATTTAAGTGTTATGTCCAGAAATATCATACCTGCGGCCCATAGTCGCACCTGCGATGCCGCACCTGCGGAATTTCTATCGCAGGTGTGGAAATGACTTAAAGGGACTGGGTCCGCATCTACGAGAAATGGGCCGCACCTGCACGCCCGCTCCTGCGGAATTCTTCCGCTTCTGTGATCCCTCACGCTGGCCCCTTCCGCTTATGCGCTCCATCTTCCGCATCTGCGGATGCGCAGATGCAGTTATACCTCTGCACCTGCGACCTCTAGCCTCTTCCTTCCAAACCGCACATGCGTCCATTGTCTTGCTTCTGCGGGCTCGCACATGCGGTCAATATTGCGCAGGTGCGATTACACCAGGTGCAACAGCTTCAGATATTTTTCCAAAATCAAATTTGATCCGTTAACCATCTGAAATCAACCCGAGGCCCCAGGGACCTCAACCAAACATATCTACTAGTTCCAAATCACCATACGGACTTAGTCGAGCCCTTAAATCACATCAAAACACGCTAAAAACACGAATCACCCTCCAATTCAAACTTAATGAACTTCAAAGTTTCGAACTTTCACAACCGATGCCTAAGCCTATCAAACCACGTCCGATTGGCCTCAAATTTTGCACACAAGTCATATTAGACATTACGGACCTACTTCAACTTCCGGAATCGGAATCCGACCCCGATATCAAAAAGTCCACTACCGATCAAAATCTCCAAAAATTTTGACTTTTGCCAATTCAAGCCTAAATGAGATACATATCTCCAATTCACAGTCCAGGCATGCTCCTAAGTCCAAAATCACCCAACGGAGCTAACGGAACTAACAGAACTCCATTCTAGAGTCATCTTCATACAGTTTTGACTACGGTCAAAATCCCAAGGCTTAAGCTTCCGTTTAGGGACTAAGTGTCCCAAAACATTCTGAAACCAAAACAAAACCTCCCGTCAAATCACATAAGCAGAAAATGATACGAGGGAAGAAATTAATAGGGGATCGGGGCTATTACTCTCAAAATGACCGGCCTGGTCGTTACATCCTCCCCCTCTTAAAATAATTGTTCATCCTCGAACGAGCATAGAGATATACCTGAAGTGGTAAAAAGATGAGGATAACGGCTGTGCATATCCCGCTCGGTCTCCCAAGTCGCCTCCTCGATCGGTTGACCCCTCCACTGAACCTTCATGGAAGCAATATTTTTTTATCTCAGCTTTCGAACCTGCCTGTCCAGAATAGCCACTTGATCCTCAACATAAGATAGATCTTTGTCCAACTGGATTGAGCTGAAATCTAACACATGAGCAGGATCGCCATGATACTTCTGGAGCATAGAAACATGGAATACTAGATGGACTCCTGCTAGACTGGGAGGTAAGGCAACCTCATAAGCAACCTCCCCAATTCATCGCAACACCTCAAAGGGACCAATGAACCTTGGGCTCAACTTGCCCTTATTTCCAAACCTCATAATGCCCTTCATAGGTGAAACCCGAAGCAAGACCCGCTCTCCAACCATGAATGTAACATCGCGAACCTTCCGATCCGCATAACTCTTCTGTCTGGACTGGGCTGTGCGAAGTTGATCCTGAATCACCTTAACCTTATCCAAGGCATCCTGAACCAAGTCTGTACCCAGTAATCTGGCCTCGCCCGGCTCGAACCAACCCACTGGAGACCGACACAGCCTACCATACAAAGCCTCATACGGTGCCATCTGAATGCTCGATTGATAACTGTTGTTGTAGGCAAACTCCGCAAGTGGCAAGAACTCATCCCAAGCACCCGCAAAGTCTATCACATAAGTGCGGAGCATATCCTCCAGTATCTGAATAGTGCTCTCGGACTGTCCGTCAATCTGAGGGTGAAATGTTGTGCTTAACTCAACCCAAGTACCCAGCTACTGCTATACAGCCCTCCAGAACCGTGATGTAAAATGCGTACCCCGATCA
>AWOL01S0112682.1:0-10249 GCA_000715115.1 Nicotiana otophora
CAAGTGTATACCCACAAACCACATGTATAACTTCACGCTGGAGAAACTGGTCACTGCCATAACGGTGCTGATTCAACCATTACCAACTAAGCCACTTCCACTAATTTACTCAGGACTTGCCCTAGAAATAATACTAATTCCATTCAAAATATCATGAACCCAAATCCGCACTCATCCTGATTGACCATATTTCACGAGACCACGTTGTCTCCAAAACCCACGAACCATCACATACCCTCCTTATGCGCATATTCGCATCTTCAACTAGTACACCTATTCTGCAAATCCCTATATGACTCCGAAGTTATTTTCTCTCATTCCTCTAATGCCACACCACAGACCGAAGATATTGTAGAACACTCCAAGCCACTTTTTATAATCCACTGCAAAAGCTCAATACTTAACCATACTACTGGCTCGAAATCCTTAGGCACCGCACTTTAAATTTTTGAACCCATTAGAACCATTGTTGAGAGTCACCCACTATGACTTGTTCCCAATTATGATCAAACTCCAAGGCCCTGCTAGCTCATGAACACCCTCTCAAAGGAGCAATCGACTGAATTCCTTTCCTTGTACACGACATCTACACGAAGCATAAACTTCGAGTCTTTCCAAAGCTTGAACATGAATCGGTAAGGCCAATTGTAGCACATATTCCTCAAATCCTTGGCTCAAATCACCACTGATGTTCTCTTTCCTTAGTTGTAATAACCCACCAATATGCCAAAAACCAGAAACCTCACAAGTAGACAACCATACAATCCAATCGTAGGCGGTGGGGCTCTCCCACTTAAGATTGAAGCTACCATTATATGACCCTGGAATCTACCAAGATTCCTTCTCCCTTACCGACATGACCTCACACAATCGACCCGCCAAATTCCTCGAAATCCTTATGTTAACCATTCATGAACGCTCTGAATCACTTGCCATATTTACATATTCTACCTCATACCGGATTGCCTGTAAAATTCTTCGTAGAAGCTTCATCAACACTATGCAATAGTTAACCTGCTCACCGGAAATAACCCATATGTGGAAATTCCATGCCGACATCTTCCAACAACGCTGCACCGAGTACAATTACCATGAAATCAGCAAACCATCATGAGCTCGTACTCATTCACCAATTGTACAAGTCCGTTCACTCCCTATTGACATTCCAAAAAGTGCGACAATACATTACACCCCGCATTCATGTTGCATTCCCCTTCATATCAAGCAAGCTCCTTTCTGTCTTATCCAACCTTCCTCAGTATAGAAGCCAATATTCCAAATTAGTCCGTAGACCCAGTCACTGTCCACCATAAATCCCAAATCACTCTAAACTTTCCCCCAGGCATGTAGCTATCCTACGACAGAACCCATATGATACTCTTCCACTCTCCCACTTTGGTCAAACCCTCTCTTTTAAGCAACTACTCGACTTCTGCTTCTCACAATTAGGCTTCTAGAAACTTAACCACGACAAGACACCTCCCATATTTCTTTCCTCATCCTCCGCTGCCCAGCTATTGCCTTAAAGCAAAATCTAACTCTGTAGCACTTGAACCGATCGATCGCTACCAACTTTAAATCTCTCCATAGATCATCTTCTCTATCCATCAACACTAGGAACATTGATTCGATCCTAAACCACTGCACACCACGATCTCTGACAACCGCTTTCCCCGGGCCCATTTCACAATCCCCTGCCCTAAAGGTTAATTGAAGAAGACCATAACACCGGCGAACTTAACACATTCATCAAGGATGACGATACCACATCACAGATGAAAATCCAACCACGCTCGAAAATACCAAGTCTCATTACTCCATCAATCCAAGCCTGAACATTCTTAGTCCGATTGCCTTTCCTCCGTTGGAAATAAAACATTGAACCCTTGAATCATGCATGAGAAAAACCTCCTTTCAAGTCATTCACTGCCTCGACACATAAACAAGTACCCTACCATTACTTTATTACTGTACGATAACAACTTATGAACATTATGGCAACCTACACATAGCCTCGAAGCCATCAAAAATACAGTTATTGAACCAAAATGACAGAATACCCTTTCGCAGGAAGACAATAATACCTTGCTCGAATGCGCAAGGAGAAACATCCTGCCCATGTCTATAGTACCACTACATCTCCTCGATTCCCAAATGACACGAGCAATGAACATCGTATAAGAATGAGTAGGAATGATATACCGGCATAAGCCTCAAAGGAATCAAATCGCACGATGAGGAATCAAAAAATAAAAGTGCTCCTAACAGTCCGGTAGCATCTCGAAGATAAGTATAGACGTCTTTGTACCAATCCACGAGACTCTACTAGACTATCTCATGACTCGTGAGACCTAAGTGAACCTAGAGCTCTGATACCATATTGTCACAACCCAAAATCTATTAAAGGTCGTGATGGCGCCGGACACCGCTGTCAGGCAAACCCAAAAATAAATACTTAATTTAGTTCTCATTTTAATATTTTTGAAATCATATTGTCTTCAATTAAATGGTAAAAGATAGAATTTACAGAGTAAATAATAATGTTTTTACAAATTTCAATACAGGATAACCCAAATCACCCCAAAATCCGGTGTCACAAGTGCATGAGCCTCGACTAGGAATGTAAAATAAAATACAACATATGTCCAGAATACAAATTCGGATAGGAGAAATATAAATACTCTGAAGGAGATTCTGCTGGCTGCGGACTGGTAACGTAGAATGCAACTCACCTAAGTCCCCCCAATAACCGCTCCTCTGCGCCCACAAGGCCACTAGACATATATTCCAAATTTTAACTAAAAAATTATCTGTGGGGTCCACTTCTCGGAACCCAAAAAACAGTTACATAAATCCGAAAGCACATTCAACCACGAGTCTAAGCATACCAAATTTACCAACTCGACCTCCAAATCTTCAAATCTTATTTTCAAATTCCTAAGTTCAAATCCCCGATTTACACCTCAAAAACATGTAATCTAGTCAGAATANACAGATGAAAATCCAACCACGCTCGAAAATACCAAGTCTCATTACTCCATCAATCCAAGCCTGAACATTCTTAGTCCGATTGCCTTTCCTCCGTTGGAAATAAAACATTGAATCCTTGAATCATGCATGAGAAAAACCTCCTTTCAAGTCATTCACTGCCTCGACACATAAACAAGTACCCTACCATTACTTTATTACTGTACGATAACAACTTATGAACATTATGGCAACCTACACATAGCCTCGAAGCCATCAAAAATACAGTTATTGAACCAAAATGACAGAATACCCTTTCGCAGGAAGACAATAATACCTTGCTCGAATGCGCAGGGAGAAACNAGGAGAAACATCCTGCCCATGTCTATAGTACCACTACATCTCCTCGATTCCCAAATGACACGAGCAATGAACATCGTATAAGAATGAGTAGGAATGATATACCGGCATAAGCCTCAAAGGAATCAAATCGCACGATGAGGAATCAAAAAATAAAAGTGCTCCTAACAGTCCGGTAGCATCTCGAAGATAAGTATAGACGTCTTTGTACCAATCCACGAGACTCTACTAGACTATCTCATGACTCGTGAGACCTAAGTGAACCTAGAGCTCTGATACCATATTGTCACAACCCAAAATCTATTAAAGGTCGTGATGGCGCCGGACACCGCTGTCAGGCAAACCCAAAAATAAATACTTAATTTAGTTCTCATTTTAATATTTTTGAAATCATATTGTCTTCAATTAAATGGTAAAAGATAGAATTTACAGAGTAAATAATAATGTTTTTACAAATTTCAATACAGGATAACCCAAATCACCCCAAAATCCGGTGTCACAAGTGCATGAGCCTCGACTAGGAATGTAAAATAAAATACAACATATGTCCAGAATACAAATTCGGATAGGAGAAATATAAATACTCTGAAGGAGATTCTGCTGGCTGCGAACTGGTAACGTAGAATGCAACTCACCTAAGTCCCCTCAATAACCGCTCCTCTGCGCCCACAAGGCCACTAGACATATATTCCAAAATTTAACTAAAACATTGTCTGTGGGGTCCACTTCTCGGAACCCAAAAAACAGTTACATAAATCCGAAAGCATATTCAACCACGAGTCTAAGCATACCAAATTTACCAACTCGACCTCCAAATCTTCAAATCTTATTTTCAAATTCCTAAGTTCAAATCCCCGATTTACACCTCAAAAACATGTAATCTAGTCAGAATATTCGATGATAATTCAATAATATTTACTAACAATGATCACAAATGACTTACCCCAAGATTTCCCATGATTTCTCGCTCAACTATCGCCTCACCCGGTTTTGGAAATGTTAAAAATGACAAAATCTCGGACTCCTCTGTTTTTAACATTTTGTCCATGATTTTCGCACCTTCGGCTCAATTTCTGCATCCGTGGACCAAGCTCCGCTTTTCGGAAAAATCCCTTAAGCACTGCCTCCGCATCTTCGATCAAGGGACCGCATCTGCGCTCATCGCAGGTGCAGAAACCCATCGCACCTGCGGCAAAAACTCGCACCTGCGCCCAGCTTCTCGCTTTTGCGACCATCGCATGTGCGGAAAAATCTTCGCATCTGCGGCTTCTGCTCAACTATTCCTTGGCCGCTTCTACGGGCTCCTCCTTTGCTTCTGCGGGCTCGCACCTGTGGGCCCCACTCCGCATGAGCGGTTACACCAGTAGCAACAACAGTTCAACTGCAAATCCTCAGCTCCAATCAAGTCGTTAACCACCTGAAATCACCCCGAGGCCATCGAGACCTCAACTTAACATACCAACAAGTCCTATAACCCGATACGAACTCAGTCAAATCCTTAAACCACCTCAAATAACATCAAAAACACTGATTACACCCGGATTCATGCCTAAAGAACTTTGATATTTTTGAATTTTACAAACGACATCGAAATCTATCAAATCACATCCGATTAACCTCAAACTTTGCACACAAGTCATAAATGACATAACAGATCCAATTTTCAGAATCGGATTCCGACCCCAATATCAAAAACGCAACCCCCCGGTCAANTTGCCCTAAAGGTTAATTGAAGAAGACCATAACACCGGCGAACTTAACACATTCATCAAGGATGACGATACCACATCACAGATGAAAATCCAACCACGCTCGAAAATACCAAGTCTCATTACTCCATCAATCCAAGCCTGAACATTCTTAGTCCGATTGCCTTTCCTCCGTTGGAAATAAAACATTGAACCCTTGAATCATGCATGAGAAAAACCTCCTTTCAAGTCATTCACTGCCTCGACACATAAACAAGTACCCTACCATTACTTTATTACTGTACGATAACAACTTATGAACATTATGGCAACCTACACATAGCCTCGAAGCCATCAAAAATACAGTTATTGAACCAAAATGACAGAATACCCTTTCGCAGGAAGACAATAATACCTTGCTCGAATGCGCAAGGAGAAACATCCTGCCCATGTCTATAGTACCACTACATCTCCTCGATTCCCAAATGACACGAGCAATGAACATCGTATAAGAATGAGTAGGAATGATATACCGGCATAAGCCTCAAAGGAATCAAATCGCACGATGAGGAATCAAAAAATAAAAGTGCTCCTAACAGTCCGGTAGCATCTCGAAGATAAGTATAGACGTCTTTGTACCAATCCACGAGACTCTACTAGACTATCTCATGACTCGTGAGACCTAAGTGAACCTAGAGCTCTGATACCATATTGTCACAACCCAAAATCTATTAAAGGTCGTGATGGCGCCGGACACCGCTGTCAGGCAAACCCAAAAATAAATACTTAATTTAGTTCTCATTTTAATATTTTTGAAATCATATTGTCTTCAATTAAATGGTAAAAGATAGAATTTACAGAGTAAATAATAATGTTTTTACAAATTTCAATACAGGATAACCCAAATCACCCCAAAATCCGGTGTCACAAGTGCATGAGCCTCGACTAGGAATGTAAAATAAAATACAACATATGTCCAGAATACAAATTCGGATAGGAGAAATATAAATACTCTGAAGGAGATTCTGCTGGCTGCGAACTGGTAACGTAGAATGCAACTCACCTAAGTCCCCTCAATAACCGCTCCTCTGCGCCCACAAGGCCACTAGACATATATTCCAAAATTTAACTAAAACATTGTCTGTGGGGTCCACTTCTCGGAACCCAAAAAACAGTTACATAAATCCGAAAGCATATTCAACCACGAGTCTAAGCATACCAAATTTACCAACTCGACCTCCAAATCTTCAAATCTTATTTTCAAATTCCTAAGTTCAAATCCCCGATTTACACCTCAAAAACATGTAATCTAGTCAGAATATTCGATGATAATTCAATAATATTTACTAACAATGATCACAAATGACTTACCCCAAGATTTCCCATGATTTCTCGCTCAACTATCGCCTCACCCGGTTTTGGAAATGTTAAAAATGACAAAATCTCGGACTCCTCTGTTTTTAACATTTTGTCCATGATTTTCGCACCTTCGGCTCAATTTCTGCATCCGTGGACCAAGCTCCGCTTTTCGGAAAAATCCCTTAAGCACTGCCTCCGCATCTTCGATCAAGGGACCGCATCTGCGCTCATCGCAGGTGCAGAAACCCATCGCACCTGCGGCAAAAACTCGCACCTGCGCCCAGCTTCTCGCTTTTGCGACCATCGCATGTGCGGAAAAATCTTCGCATCTGCGGCTTCTGCTCAACTATTCCTTGGCCGCTTCTACGGGCTCCTCCTTTGCTTCTGCGGGCTCGCACCTGTGGGCCCCACTCCGCATGAGCGGTTACACCAGTAGCAACAACAGTTCAACTGCAAATCCTCAGCTCCAATCAAGTCGTTAACCACCTGAAATCACCCCGAGGCCATCGAGACCTCAACTTAACATACCAACAAGTCCTATAACCCGATACGAACTCAGTCAAATCCTTAAACCACCTCAAATAACATCAAAAACACTGATTACACCCGGATTCATGCCTAAAGAACTTTGATATTTTTGAATTTTACAAACGACATCGAAATCTATCAAATCACATCCGATTAACCTCAAACTTTGCACACAAGTCATAAATGACATAACAGATCCAATTTTCAGAATCGGATTCCGACCCCAATATCAAAAACGCAACCCCCCGGTCAAATTGTCCGAAAATTTAACTTTCGCCATTTCAGGCCTAATTTCACTACGGACTTCCAAAAAATTTTCCAGACATGATCCTAAGTCCAAAATCACCATACAGAGCTATTGGACTCGTCAAAATTCAAATCCTAGGTCGTTTACTCTTAAATCCACATCCGGTCAATTTTTCTAACTCAAATGTTTAATTATGAGACTAAGTGTCTCATTTCACACTGAATTCCTTCCGGACCCGAACCAAGTAACCCAGTAAATCATAAAATAATTGTAAAGCATAAATTGAGTAGTAAATAGGGCAACAGGGTTATAATACTCAAAATGACCTGTCGGGTCGTTACACGCGTACAAGTCATAATACCTGAAGTGAAACTACTCAAGGACTCAAACCACCTAATGACGCGCTGGAGCTCAAAATGATCGGTCGGGTCCTTACACCCTTGCCAAAAATTAGTGTCCGAAATTCTCAAATTTAGTCATAAACAATTCAATATACTCAATACAAATCGTAGGAATTAATTTTATATGAATTTACTAATTTTTCGGATTAAAATCCAAAATTCATCAAAAATATCAATAGTGGGGCCCACATCTTGAATCTCGGATAAACTTATGAAATCCTAACACCCGTTCCGAGACGAGTCTAACCATATAAAAATTATCAAATTCTGATGTCAAATGGACCTTTAAATCTTAAATTTTTATTTTTGGAAAGTTGCACGACCTCAAATTACCTCAAACAACCTCGGAAATATGAATTGCACACGAATTCAAGCCTAATGAACATTGAAATTTCCAAATTCCACAAACGACGCCGAAACCTATCAAATCACGTCCGATTGGCCTCAAAATTTTCACACAAGTCACAAATGACCCCACGAACCTACTGCAACTTCTGTAATCTGAACCCGAACCCGATATCAAAATGTCCACTACCGGTCAAACTTTCTAAAATTTTAATATTCGCCATTTCAAGACTAATTCTACTACGGACCTCCAAATAATTTTCCGGACAAGCTCTTAAGTCCAGTATCACCATACAGAGCTACTGGAATCATCAAAATTCAAATCCGAGGTGGTTTACACATAGATCAACATCCGGTCGATTGTTTTTCCAACTTAAACTTTCTTTTGTGAGACTAAATGTCCCAGTTCATTTCGAAATCTCTCCGGACCCAAACTAACTAACACGATAGGTCATGTAACAACTATAAAGCACAAATAGAGCAGTAAATGGGGGAATGAGGCTGCAACTCTCCAAACGACCGGACGGGTCATTACATCCTCCCCCCCTAAACAAATGTTCTTCCTCGAACGGGTCTAGAAATATACCTGGATTCTCGAATAGGTGTGGATATCTGCCTCACATTTCCCGCTCGGTCTCCCAAGTATCCTTCTCCGCAGGCTGACCTCTCCACTGCACTTGCAAGAAAGCTATATCCTTTGACCTCATCTNATGAACCATGCGATCAACTTACCCGTATTCCTTAACCTCATAATACTCGTCATGGCTGAAACCTTCAACAGAACTTTCTCCCCCACCATGTAAGACACATCACAGACCTTCCTGTCGGCTAAGCTCTTCGCTCTGTACTACACCATGCGAAGCCACTCCTGAATCAATTTAACCTTATCCAAAGCATCCTGAACCAAGTCATTATCCAGTAGTCTATCCTCCCCCAACTCTAATGAACCCAACAGATATCTCCAACGTCTCCCATACAAAGCTTCATATGGAGCCATCAGAATTCTCGACTGGTAGTTGTTGTTGTAGGCAAACTCCGCGAGTGGCAAAAACTGATCCCAAGAACCCCCCAAATCAATGACACATGTGTGTAGCATGTCCTCCAATATCTGAATAGTGCGCTCGCACTGTCCGTCCGTCTGAGGGTGAAATGTTGTTCTCAACTTAACCTGGGTGCCCGACTCTCGATGCACGGCTCTCCAAAACTACAATGTAAATTGCATGCCTCTATCTGAAATGATGGAAACTGGTATACCGTGAAGGCGAACTATCTCCCGGATGTAAATCTCACCCAACTACTTCGAAGAATAGGTAGTACCAACTGGAATGAAGTACGCGGACTTGGTCAGCCGATCCACAATCACCCAAATAGCATTGAACTTCCTCGAAGTCTGTGGGAGTCCGACTACAACATCCATGGTGATCCGCTCCCACTTCTACTCTGGAATCTCTAACCTCTGAAGCAATCCACCCTATCTATGATGCTCATACTTCACCTCCTGACAGTTAAGGCACCGAGCTACAAACCCCACAACATCCTTCTTCATTCTCCTCCACCAATAGTACTGATACATCTTTGCGGTACCCGGATGAGTGGAATACCGCGAACTGTTGTCCTCCTCAAGAATCAACTCAGGTAACCTATCCACATTGGGCACACAAATCCGACCCTGCATCCTCAATACCCCATCATCCCCAATAGTCACATCTCTGGCATCACCGTGCTGAAATGTGTCCTTAAGGACAAGCAAATATGGATCATCATACTGGCGCTCTCTGATGCGATCATATAAGGAAGACTGAGACACCACACAAACTAGAACCCGACTGGGATACGAAATATCCAATCTTATGAATCGGTTGGCCAAAGCCTGAACATCAACTGGAAGAGGTATCTCTCCAACGGGAATGAATACAAGACTACCCATTCTCACCGCCTTTCTACTCAAGGCATCAGCCACCACATTGGCCTTACCTGGATGATATAGAATGGTGATATCATAGTCTTTTAGCAGCTCCAACCATCTCTGCTGTCACAAATTTAGATCACTTTGTTTGAACAAGTGCTGGAGACTCCGATGGTCCGTAAACACCTCACAAAACACACCGTAGAGAGAATGCCTCCAAATCTTCAATGCATGAACGATGGAAGCTAACTCCAAATCATGAACATGGTGGTTCTTATCATGAGGCTTTAACTGCCATGAAGCATAAGCAATCACTCTACCCTCCTGCATCAACACACACCNATCTCTCCGGACCCAAACTAACTAACACGATAGGTCATGTAACAACTATAAAGCACAAATAGAGCAGTAAATGGGGGAATGAGGCTGCAACTCTCCAAACGACCGG
>AWOL01S0112707.1:0-11718 GCA_000715115.1 Nicotiana otophora
AAAACCAAAGTTTTTATATACTGTTTCACAGAAAAACGATGAAGTTTTTATGTTCTTCAAATTGTTTTCTGAATTTCAATACTTTGATGAAGTTTTTATATATTTAAATCGGAATAGTAAAATTAGAAGGAGTAGAAAACCACACAGGTTTTAATCTCCACAAATAAAATACAGAATATAATAAAATAATTTCCTTAAGATTGTTATAAATCTGTATCGCTGTAATAAACAATTAAACCATTAAACTTTCTGAAATATATAAACAAAACAGAAAATTAGTAATACTTGTTTAACAAAATAAATTCTCGAAAATCAGTATAGGAATAAATCGAGCCCACTGAATACACAGTGTGTCCTTAAGGAAATTATTCTCCTCAAGTACCCGAGGTGCTGGAATATATCCTCCCANAAAAACGCCGATGAACAGCGAACCACTCGAAGGCTGTAAAACACACTGAAATTTTTGTGTAGAAGAAGAAGAAGAAGATCAAAAAATTTCGTAAGGAAAGATTCTGGGATTCAAAGTATATTTATAGAATTGCTAGCATTGTTTCTGAAAAGGTTTGCAACCTTTCAGAAATAGCCATGGCTGTTGGAACAGGTTTTTTGAAATATTGCGAAAAAATTTAAAATAATCCGGGAAAAAAAACGGGCCTGACCGGACCGGGTCATGGGTTATGGGTTATTCCGGATTGAATTTTTTCGTTAATTATTTAATTAATTAATGAAATAATTGAAAGGAATTTTGTTCAAAAAGATTAATCATTCAGTCTTTGACCAAATCCAAATCCGAAGCCGAAGCCGAGCCGAGCGAGCGAGCGACGACGACGACGCGAGGCTTGCCTTCTTCTACCAATTCCCATGTATGGTTATCCAAAATTGATTGAATCTCACTATTGAATATCTCTTTCCAAAACGCTGAATGAGAGGATGACATAACTGTTTTAAAAGTTTGAGGCATGTACCTTTCGCGGGTCATGGGTTATCCGAATCTAAATTCGAAGCCGAAGCCGAAGCCGAGCCGAGCGAGCGAGCGACGACGACGACGCGAGGCTTGCCTTCTTCTACCAATTCCCATGTATGGTTATCCAAAATTGATTGAATCTCACTATTGACTATCTCTTTCCAAAACGCTGAATGAGAGGATGACATAACTGTTTTAAAAGTTTGAGGCATGTACCTTTCGCGGGTCATGGGTTATCCGAATCTAAATTCGAAGCCGAAGCCGAAGCCGAGGCCGAGCCGAGTGACGACGACGACGATGGCGCGACGCTTGACTTCTTCTTAACTCTTTAAGAGCTAGAAGAAGAGCAATTACATATATACCCATCAAAAGCTTTCTCTTCCTCCAATATGGGACAATGTCCCTTTGCCAAGGAGGAAAACTCAAATATTTTAGTTTCCCTCCATTTCTCATTCACCCTCTTTAAGCTACAACAACAACAACAACAACCCAGTATAATCCCACTAGTGGGGTCTGGGGAGGGTAGTGTGTACGCAGACCTTACCCCTACCCTGGGGTAGAGAGGCTGTTTCCAAATGACCCTCGGCATCCTTCCCTCCAAGAACTCCCCACCTTGCTCTTGGGGTGACTCGAACTCACAACCTCTTGGTTGGAAGTGGAGGGTGCTTACCATCAGAGCAACNGGGGTAGAGAGGTTGTTTCCAAATGACCCTCAGCATCCTTCCTTCCAAGAACTCCCCACCTTGCTCTTGGGGTGACTCGAACTCACAACCTCTTGGTTGGAAGTGGAGGGTGCTTACCGTCAGAGCAACTCACACCCTCTTTAAGCTACACAAGCTTAAAATTCCAACAATAAGAACTGAAACTCTACCTTCAGAAATAAAATGAACATCATTTAGTATGCAGTTTAAAAGATCTTTTTTGCACAAAAGGGAAAAGAGCACTATCGCACCCAGAATCTATGTTTTCGCTATTCGGTTAGCACCTAGATCTGGATCTTGGAAAGAAATTGAAGTAACACGCGATAATTTAAACACATTAGATAGCGCGTAAATCGTAAAACGAGAACTTGTTCTTCGTGAAGCGGAAGCGAAAACGGATGAACCACGGCTAGAATTAATGGTCGGCGGTGGTTGTCACGGTGTGTTGGAGGAACCCCCAATTCCACAATCTAAACCCTAGTTTAAATGTAAGAGAAGACTAAGCGTAAAAAAAATACTGCTCAAAGTATTTTTAATGTACACACTAAGTGTAATTATATAGGGAATATTAGGGTTAACTAATAACCCTATTGGGCCTTAGAGCACCCCTTATGGGTGGACCCAATATTTCCTACATCTCCCACTCACACATAATGGGAGTGCTCATCTAGCCTGAGAAACATATTCTCAACTCATCTCCTCAATCATTCATATAGGGAAGTAGACCGTGCGACCAACATACTATGAGAGCTAAGTGCTATACATCTGTTAGGAGTATATAGCCTCTCGTCGAGCGCAAACCTGCAAGTAGATCATAAAGTATGCAGTACCCTAGATCATATAAATCACATTTGATATAGTCTCAAAATCTCATATATCATTATTTCTTGTATTCACAATCATTACTCATAAGTTATAATTAGTGCACCAGTGAATACAAATAAATGAGATTGCATCAATGATCTTCCTCTTCTCACGATCCCTTTAACATTTGTTTGACTGCTTTTCTAGATATGCTCCACTAGACCGAATCTGTGTACATGATCGCTTGGAAACACACTAAGATAGCTAACATCACACTAAGTCTCAAGTATCTGATTGGAGTCTCTGAGGGTACAAAGTCTTGAGCCATCATAAAGGCTCTGGGTCTCACACAACAATAAGTTGATAATGGACTTATGTTAACCCAATTGGTCGACATTAGTACACATGGTATGAAACATGTGCTACAACATTTTCGCCTTTTTCCCAAGGAGCGTATGTCTTTATCTCATAAAGGAATGATGTACAGATGATATTTAGACACCATAAGTATCTGAATTTGAGTTCCTTGATATACAAAATCATATTTAACTTACATATGGCTCACAAAGTAGACTTGGTGAACGTTTTTCACCCTAATGACCTTATGCCATTATTTAAGCGACATTCTGATTTTAAGCGAATAGCTATCAAATTACCCTTATGATAATTTTGCTTAAAATCATGTCTCATCTCCTCACATCACTAAGATAAGGAGGTGGTTGCCTGTGTGAAAAGGCCAACCTCTTATCTACCCAACGTACTAATAAAAAAACTAAAAATAAAGAATGCACATAACATTCAGCATTAAAAATATGTATGTATGTAAATCAGCTTTATTGATAATCAGAGAACATCAGTTTTGTGAACACGAGAAAACAAATAACAAAATAAAGTATCTCAGAGTCTATGCAAGCCTTGAGACCTAATGTGTCTCACAAATGCACTCTAGACAAAGGCTTGGTCAATAGATCTACTAACATATCTTTTGTAGACACATACTTCACATTCACTACCTTGCGTCTAACTATGTTTCTTGCATAGTTATACTTGATATCTATATGTTTGGTTTTATAATGAAACTTTGGGTCCTTGGTGGAGGATATTGCAGCCTCACTGTTACAGTAGACTAATATTGGTTCAGTATTTTCAATGATATCCAACAAGTGCTCCAAGAACCTTTTCAACCAAACAGCTTCTTGTGTTGCTGATGCGAGAGCCACGTATTCGGCTTCCATCGTAGATTGTGATACACATGATTGTTTCTTACTGCTCCATGATATGGCGCCATCACTGAGTAAGAAAACATATCCTGAGGTAGACTTCCTCTCATCTAGATCTCCTCCATGATTAGCATCACTGTATCCAACTAATCGCAGATCCTTGCCGCCTTGATAACAAAAGGGCATAATCAACAGTTCCCTTCAGATATCTCATGATCCTCTTTACTACTTGCCAATGTTCTAAACCTGGGTCGGTTTGATATATACTTACCAAGATAACTGCTTGACAGATATCAGGTCTAGTGCACACCATAGCATACATTAAACTTCCGATTGTGTTCTTATAAGGAACTCGGCTCATTCTTTCTGTCTCTTCAGGAGTCTTAGGACACATTTGACTTCCCAAGGTATGTCCTTTACTGATAGGAGTTTCAATTGGGCGACTATTTTGCATATTGAATCATTCAAGAACTTTTCTAATGTAATTCTCTTGTTAGATATACAATAGTTTCTTTGGACGATCTCTTGAAATCTTAACTCCTAGAATATATGCAGTTTCGCACATATCTTTCATCTCAAATTGAGATGATAACCATAACTTTATATCGGTTATAAACTCCTTATCATTTCCAGCTATAAGTATGTCATCTACATACAATGTTAAAATCACAAGCTTGTTTATTGATCTCTTGGTATAAATGCAATGGTCTTCATCCATCATGGTAAAATCATTGGATACAAGAACATTCTGAAAGCGTATATACCACTACCTTGAAGATTGTTTGAGGCCATAAATAGACTTCAAAAGTCTACAAACCTTTTGTTCGTGGCCCTTTTCAATGAAACACCCAGGTTGTTCTATATAGATTTTTTCATCTAGTTCTCCATTGAGAAATGCAGTCTTTACATCCATCTGATGTAATTCAAGATCCAAGTTTGCAACAATAGCTAGAACCAGGCGAACTAAGGTAAATCGCATAGCAGGAGAGAAAGTCGCTTCGTAGTCTATTCCTTTCTGCTGTGCATACCCTTTCGCCACCAGTCGAGCCTTATATCTCTCAACTGTGCCATCATCCTTGAGCTTAATTTTGAAAACCCATTTGATCCCAATTGCTTTGCGTCCTTTAGAGAGGTCAACTAGTTCCCAAACTTTGTTGACTCTCATAGACTCCAATTCGTCTTCTATTGTTTTTGTCCATTTATCCTTAGAAGGGCATAAGAGAGCCTCTTTTACATTTTTAGGCTCGTTTTCTTCTTGTAGGAGCATCACAAATAGTTCGTCGCCTTTAATATCAAGTCGTTGATAGGGAATCTTTTTACGAGAACCACGTCTTATTTGTGATTCATTATTGTTCCAATTTGGATCAATGTTGCTCCCACTCGGATCAAGATCATTCACCCTGCTCCCACTTGGAACAAGATCTGTGACCATCTAGCTCTCACTTGGAACAAGATCCATTTGGTCACTTCCACTAAATGTAGAATGATCACTTTCATTCGCATATGAGGATGAATGAGGTCTTTGATAAGAAACTAATTCATCATCTGCTAAAATTCTACCACTCAAATGAAGTGATCCTTGTACTTCTTGATCCATTATCTCAAATAAGGTTAGGTCTTGACCTACCTCTCCCTTCTTAGGGAACTCATCCTCTAAGAATGTGACATCTCGTAATTCAAACTCAATTACACTCCCACCATCTTGCTGACCTATAAACACATAACCCTTTGAGGTTTCAGAGTATCTTATAAAGATACTTTTATTTCCCCTCTGGCCCAATTTGCCATGTTTGTGAGAGGAATCATGTGTATAGGCAGCACAACCCCAAGGTCTTAATATACTCAGGTCGGGTTGTCTTCCAGTCCATAACTCATATGGAGTAGTAGTAACTGATTTTGTAGGCACTCAGTTAAGTACAAAGGTGGCAGTAAGCAAAACATCACCCCAGTAACTAATTGGGAGGTTAGCTTGTGCCATCATTGACCTAACTATTTCTAGGAGCGTTCTATTTCTTCTCTCTGCAACACCATTTTGTTGTGGAGTATTTGGGATAGTCAACTGATGAATTATTCCCTTTTCATCACATAAATTATTAAATTGGGTTGATAAGTACTCGCGACCACGGTCAGTTCAAAGAGCTTTTATCTTCTTGTCTAATTGATTTTTCACTAAGCTCATATAACGTTTGAAGCAACTTATTGCTTCTGATTTGTGGGAAATTAAATAGACATAACTGAAACGTGTAAAGTCATCAATAAATGTTATAAAATAACTTGCTCCATGCTAGCCCTAACATTCATAGGCCCATATATGTCTGAATGGACTAATTGCAAAGGATATTCAGCTCTAGTCGCTTGACCAAAAGGTTTTCTTGCAGATTTTCTAGCTAGACAATTTTCACAAGTGGACAATTCCACATGCTCAATGTTGGAAAGAAAACCTGGTTTTCCTAACCTTTGCATTCTTTGTTGGTCAATATGACCAAGTCTAGCATGCCATATGTTTACATCACTATCATATTTATGTTAACAAAACAAACATAGAAAAACTAGCATTATTATTAAATGAATCATAATCCAAATCCATAATAATTAAACCTCTGGTCACATGACCAAAACTAAATAAAGTTGAACCAAAAGTCAACTTGGCAAAATTGTCATGACAAAATAAGTCAAATCCAAGCTTAAGCAAAACTGAAACTAAAATAACATTCCGGCGAATTGTTGGTGCAAAGAGAACATCATGTAGTATTAGGTCTCGACCACCACGCATGACTAACTTGCATGTACTGATCCCTTCAATAGAAACTTTATTGTTGTTGCACACATATATCCACTTTGCTTCACGTGGAACTCGCCGAAATTCAATTAAGGCACTGCGTTCCCATGCTATGTGGCCCGTTGCTCCTGAGTCTACAATCCATAAAGGATTAGATTCAGTTAGAAAAATAAAATTAGAAACACAAAGTTCACTAATTCGAGCATCGTGAAAAACCTTTCTAGGAGGCTCACATCAATCTCTAGCATACTGACCCATCTTGTCACAATTATAGCATTTCACTTTAGCAACTTTGACATGTTTGGGACGTTTGTTCTTGCCTTTTTCAGTCTTTGCTCTTTTAGCAGGCTGAACTTGAGGTGGCCCTCTCTTCTTTCCCCATTTCCTTTTTTTTGAATCACTCTTGGTTTTAGAGGTTGTTTCCATATGCAACTCAGCTATTGGCTTTGCAGCCTCAAGTCGTTCCTCCTCTAACTCAAGGTGTCTCCGGACATCTTCCAAAGTTCTGATTCTTTCATTATGGGTTAAATGCATTTTCATATGATCCCAAAAACTAGGTAAAGAGCGTATGACAACTTGGATTTGTTGTTCATCAGTCAACATGACCAACATCTTTCAACTCCCCGATCATATTTGTCATTTGCCTCAGATGTGTTTTCATTAAATGTTCTAGGCGTTTCTTATATGAATTAAATTTGAGCATTAATGATCGCAGCCTTGCAGTGGAACATGTACCAAACCTTTTGCTCAAAGCATTTCAAAGATCCATAGCTCTTTGGTGATCCTTAAACTCCATTAGAATATCATCATCTAAGGTGCTCAACAACGTAATGCGAGCGATGGAGTTCTTTTTCTTTCAACTGTCATAGGCTTCACGCTCACGTCTATGTTGAGCAGTGTTGCCTTCCTCGGGCTCATTCATGACATTGTTGATGGCCTCCAGAGCCTCTTGCTCCTCTAGCACATACTGGACTTTCAACCTCCAGGTTTCATAGTTGTCACCATTGAGTTTCAACCCTTTGTTGAGCTCAGCAACAATGTTTTTTGAAGCAGTAGTCATTCTTTAACAAAATAAAAATATAATATAAGGATCATGATAAAAACAAATAACGCAAGGCACGATGTTCTACATACATACATATTATGACACTAAGCATCAATTGATTAAGTTAATAAACATATATATTAATTATGGAGTCGAAAGTTCACTATGTTCCCAATCATCGTCCAAGAATTAAAATATTATAAATATTAGCCTATTCAATTATCTAGCTAAGTGTATTAATCATGTTTAAGACAACATATTCATATTTCATAATTTTATAATCCCATGTGGATCATAAGTTAACAAATAACTTATATTAGCATGCACATAAAACTAATGTCAAACTAATTAACATTTATTGTATGCTATATAAATTCACATATAATTTACTTTAATGTTAAACTAATTAACATATCATACATGTTAAACAAATTAACAAGTGATGCTTATATTAAACCAATTAATATTTATATCATGCTCAAAATTTTAACATAAAGCATGTGTTGAACTATTTAACAAGAATGATGTTAAAACAATTAACATTCCAAGCATGTTAAACAAATTAACAAATAAAGTTTAATGTTAAACTAATTAACATTTTAAGCAATTGAAATGGTAAAATTATTTTAATTTTCATAAAAGAATATAAATACTAAATTTATATTCTGAAAATTAAGTCCTATGGCTAATTTTCGAAAGTTGGATTTTATAAAAATAACATAACTAAATTTAAATTTTATTTAGGCCATTAGCCCAAAATAAGATTAAACTAGACATATGAAAGTGGGCATTCGGCCCATTGTCTTAAGTATCTGCCATAAAAGAGAAGCCTATAGTTTCATCAGCCATGGAAAACGGGCCTTTAGCCGAGTTTCAACAAAAAAATAAAAACTCCCAACACCAATAAAATTTGCAGACTAATTTAAGTGGGTCTTTAGCCCAACTCTATTAGTTTCTCTTACATTTAATAAAAAAGAAGCCCTCAACATCTAAATTCTAAGCCTAATTTATTAAAAATTATGTATTGACTAGGTTTTAAAGGAGAACCTCATCTCCTTCCTGCCGCCAACTTATTCAGAAAATTTCCCTTTTTTTTGTTTTGTTTTTTTAAAAAAAAATTTTTAGGATCTTAAAAGAATGAAAGAACCCTAGTCCCTTCTTCACCTTTTTCATTACCGTCGCCGTCACTTTTGTGGATGAAAGAAAAACTTTATTTATTTCTTCTACTCTTTCTACCATGGCTATGGAGCACCCAGCCACATTTTTATTTGTAATTATCAGTGAAAGGAGAAGACTTTCTTCTCTCAACTTTTTCTTTGGCATGAAAAAAAAACACCAGTGGTGACAGTGTAACGCTGGTGGCTGCAGTAGCAAGATAGATTGGAAAGTTCCAGTCGTCACTCTTATGAAACACAAAGTTCCAGATGTGTTTTAATATCGATTCAACATGTTTCAATCACTGTCTAAACGTGATTTACAATTCTATAGATTAAAAAAACGCAATTGATTCATACAAAAAATCAACTAACGATTTATCTATTTATTTATTTATTTATCAGATCTGAAAACTTATTTCTACTGATAAAAAAAATGTTAAACATATTAACTATCTTAATTTCACAATAAACAATACATGTATATGATGTTCTAGATTTACACATAAATTTAGAACTATTCTATATATGTATCCGGACTAGAAAATCAGCCTATGGCTCTCATACCAACGAAGGAACACGCGATAATCTAAACACATTAGATAGCGCGTAAATCGTAAAACGAGAACTTACTTGTTCTTCGTGAAGCGGAAGCGAAAACGAATGAACTGCGGCTGGAATTACTGGTCGGCGGTGGTTGTCACGGTGTGTTGGAGCAACCCCAATTTCACAGTCTAAACCCTAGTTTAAATGTGGGAGAAGACTAAGCGTAAAAAAAATATTGCTCAGAGTATTTATAATGTACACGCTAAGTGTACTTATATAGAGAATAATAGGGTTAACTAATAACCCTATTGGGCCTTAGAGCACCCCTTATGAGTGGACCTAATATTTCCTACAGAAATCATTTCTATTAAGTTGTAGCTGTGTATTTAATTTCTTTCCCAAGTAAAATACTAAGCAATAAGTGCTATTTTCTCAAACTATATATATATTTGCACACTTTTACTCACATAATGTGTTACTATAATATAAAAGATTGATTCTTCTATTTTTCTTTTTAGGAAGAATTATACATACTAGAAATCTAATTCAAACCTTAAGATGCCTCTTGAAATATGAGGCTTGAAAGATAGGGATCAAGGTAATGTCACCTTCAGAATTTTAGGTCAACCTATGTGTATACGGTCGAAATAGATTTTGACCTTCGTACATTTGATCGAGTTCAAATGGTAAGCGACCGAAGTGAGACTTCGAGACGAGTTCCGAAGATAGTACAAACAAGCTTCGAGCTCCAAGACCGATCGAGAAATTGGCCTGGTACCATTATCGAGCCCATGACCAAATCGAACCGCAAAGCAATGTGAAGGTTGTCGGAGACGCACAGACCGATTGACACTTACCCCGAATGTCGAACTCGAAACAAGGTCGAGGACTCGACCCAATACCAAGCTCGAGCTATCGAGTTAGCAGACAAGAGCCGTTGCAACTGCACTAAGGGAGAGAATCTTGGCGGGAATTGAGAAAGAGACAATTTATCATGGATTCTCCACTATATATTTTTTATTATAAATAAAGTAAGATCCCTCTACTATAAAGGAGGAAATCCTTGTAAGCACAAAAAAAGTTCACACATTGTAAGAAACGACAACTTCTATTTATTGAAGAATAAATCTCTTGAGCTTGTTTTACTCAGCATACTCACTCTTCTTGTTCAATAATTTATATCCCATTTTTATAGCCAGGAATCTAAACGTTTTCCACTTCTACGTACGATTTATGTCAAGTTATATCACATATACTTAGAACTACTTATAAATTCAACTATATCCGACTTTTCGGGTAAATAGTTTAGCGCCCACCGTGGGGCTAAGGATAACAATGGATGTTTGATACAAATCCACAATACGCACCAGTTTACAACTCCAAATAAGCAATGGCAAACCCTCGATTGATGGCTTTACCTATCGACCACGAAGCTGGCCTTCAGGATGAAACCAACAACTTAATACCCAGGGCCGGAAGGCCACTTAACGATGGCGCTGAAGCTCGAGTCGAAGTACCTGAAATCCGAGTCGAAGTACCGCTAGATGTCAATTCACAAGTGGCTCTTGAGGCGAACCAATGTTCCAAATCGGAAAAAACCATTGAGGGCGGTACTCGATCTGTAGCTCGAGATGCCCACAACATAGAGGAGATCGGAGTCAGCTTACGGATGATCTTCGAGATGTTACAAGCCCATCAAATAGCGATAGCTCAATTGCAGAGCCAAACTCAGGTACAAAGCAGTCCGGAGCCTGATCCACTTCGAGAAATCACCCACAGAACGGAGCCAGCCATAGTGAATTTAAAAGAGCAAGAATCGGGGACTACTCCCGAAATTACTAAATTGCTCGAGGAACTCTCAAAATGAGTCGAAGCGAACGATAGAAAGGTAGAAACATATAATTCCAGGGTCGATCATATCCCAAGAGCTCCACCAATGATAAAAGGACTGGATTCGAAAAAATTCATTCAAAAGCCTTTTCCCTCGAGTGCAGTCCCAAAACCAATCCCCAAAAAATTCCGTATGCCCAAAATTCCCAAATATAATCGTACGACCGATCCCAACGAACATGTTACCTCTTACACGTGTGCCATCAAGGGTAATGATTTGGAAGACGATGAGATCGGATCCGTGTTATTGAAAATATTCGGAGAGACCCTCTCAAAGGGAGCGATGATTTGGTATCATAATTTGCTACCAAATTCCATCGATTCTTTTGCCATGTTAGCGGATTCATTTGTAAAGGCACATGTTGGTGCCATAAAGGTTGCAACAAGGAAATCAGACCTCTTCAAAGTAAAGAAAGGGGTAATGAAATGCTGAGGGAGTGAGTTCGTGTCCCGATTCCAAATGGAACGCATAGAATTGCCATCGGTCACAGATGACTGGGCCATCCAAGCTTTCACCCAAGGGTTGAACGAGCAAAGTTCAATAGCATCACGTCGACTGAAGCAAAATTTGATCGAGTATCCAGCAATAACTTGGGCGGATGTACACAACCGATA
>AWOL01S0112718.1:0-15446 GCA_000715115.1 Nicotiana otophora
AATCTTCACTAACCGGGTACCTCGTATCCTTCTTCACCTAGCTTCTTTTACTTGTTGAAACTTGGATCTACCTTCTGATTCTCTCGTTGCTTTTTACCATAGGGGTAGAAAAATATTCATGCCTTAGGGCTCCTTATCAAGAGGCTCACACGTCGTAGTACACACATATCTACTGAAGGCCTTACATTTACTCATCATAAGCATGATGCAAAATCGAGTTCCTCTGACTCAACTCTTCCACAACCACATTCAATCTCTTACCAACTGTCTTTCTAGACGTAGATATCGTTGTATAACGAATAAAATCGAATTTAGGAATTTGAATTTCTTACAGCTGAGCTCTGCCACACAATCTAGAGTAAGAAGAAAGAGTGGCAGTCATAAATGCCATGTAGCCTCCTGCTTATAAGTGTGCTGCACAACACCCCCATAAATAAGAATCTACTAGACACAGCTTGTAGACTCCCTAAGACAGAATTGCTCTGATACCACTTCTATCGCGACCCAAACCGATGGGCCACGATGGGTACCCGGTACCTTACTCAACCGAGTATCAACGTAACGTATCTTTTGTATGATACTATCATAGGTAAATGAGACGGAGAGGTTGTCGTGAGATAAGTAGAATAAAACATGAAATACCAACTTGGGCCTATAAGACCAAAATGATCACTCGTACACTAAACATAGGCCGAAAAGGCCATACAATCTTTTACGTACATGGCATATGTCTGCAAGCCTCTAAGAGTAGATAAATACCATAAAGGTCAAAACATGGCCCCGCCATACTAAACAATACACGTCTGAATCATACTGATCCGGAGCAAATGGAGCGCACCAACATCTTCCACTGAGCTGATAGCCTACTTGGAGAGCTCTCAACCTGTCTATCGGGACCTGTGAGCATGAAACACAACATCCCCAGGAAAAAGGGACGTTAATACAAATAAAGTACCGAGTATGTAAGGCATGACAGTAGTATATAAAAGACATGAAAGAAACATGGAGTAAAGAACTCAACCTGTAATTTTGAATAGCTCTGTAAATCATGAATATTTATAATGTCATGCATATGCGTATAAATTTTATACCATGCATAGGTACATGCATACATAATATCATCAAGTCTCTGAGGGCATCCCATCATATCATCTCAGCTACTGTGAGCAAAATCATCAACGTATACCAACTGATTAGGTGGCGGTGCGTATATAATGCCATAACTTTTTTCCATATCCCATATACATATAATATACGCGTATATAGCACCATATGGTCATGGGTAAATATACATGTATACATGAATGATATGCATAATAAGTACGTTAATAAGATTTCTCAAAATGTCATAAGATCATTATGCCTTTGATTAATATCATGAAATAAACTTTATCAACTTGCATATTTNGAGGTTGTCGTGAGATAAGTAGAATAAAACATGAAATACCAACTGGGGCCTATAAGACCAAAATGATCACTCGTACACTAAACATAGGCCGAAAAGTCCATACAATCTTTTACGTACATGGCATATGTCTGCAAGCCTCTAAGAGTAGATAAATACCATAAAGGTCAGGACATGGCCCCGCCATACTAAACAATACACGTCTGAATCATACTGATCCGGAACAAATGGAGCGCACCAACATCTTCCACTGAGCTGATAGCCTACTTGGAGAGCTCTCAACCTGTCTATCGGGACCTGTGAGCATGAAACACAACATCCCCAGGAAAAAGGGGCGTCAGTACAAATAAAGTACCGAGTATGTAAGGCATGACAGTAGTATATAAAAGACATGAAAGAAACATGGAGTAAAGAACTCAACCTGTAATTTTGAATAGCTTTGTAAATCATGAAAATTTATAATGTCATGCATGTGCGTATAAATTTTATACCATGCATAGGTACATGCATACATAATATCATCAAGTCTCTGAGGGCATCCCATCATATCGTCTCAGCCATTGTGGATAAAATCATCAACGCATACCAGCTGATCAGGTGGTGATGCGTATATAACGCCATACCCTTTTCCCATATCCCATATACATATAATATACGCTTATATAACGCCATCTGGTCATGGGTCAATATACATGTATACATGAATGATATGCATAATAAGTACGTTAATAAGATTTCTCAAAATGTCATAAGATCATTATGCCTTTGATTAATATCATGAAATAAACTTTATCAACTTGCATATTTTTCTGAGACCCATGAACAGATGATAGAATAATAAGACACATGGGTAATCAAGAATATAGATATTCCTATTATTTTTATGAATAGAGTCATTTATGAAAGTTGCGTATTTGCTCGTTTTGTTTATATCGTACGGATCATGCCAAAAGGAAAGGAGTGGTAGCCTTAACATGCCTTAACTCCGTTGAGTCCTTAATACCTTCCAAGAAATTCTTCAAACAACTCAACCCAATCTACCACATCATAAGGAGATTCAAAATCAGTGTTGAGTAAAGACGAAGTCCACAACTTAAACTAGTAGCTCGTTTACATAAATTTGGGCAGCATCTCCCCTGTAACTAGGCCCTCCTCCAATACCATATACCAACAACAACAAGAACACAAAAATAACATTATGTAAGCATCATTTTCCAACCTTATCTCCATCACAATATACCACAAAACAGCCCCACACCCTAATCACTCCATACATAAAAAGACAACCAAAGTAGTGTCAAACAACTAAAAATAAATGTAAAGACGAACGACCAGCCCACCATTCCGTCATTATGTGGTGTTTCTCCACACAATTTATCCTACAAAAATCCATTAAATAGTAGAAAAATATACAGCCCAAAGGCAACATGAAACAGCCCACAAAACAGTCCACTACAAGTCAAATAACTCGAACTCACGGCTTTCGATCACCGTCCCGTGAGTTCTAACTATTAGAAAATGAATTTATCAATATTCCTTGATATTTAAACACTTAAATACAGAAATTAGGAATTTTATTAACTATTAAATACATTCCAAAACTCAAACTACAAGGAAAAAGAGAGGTGATATAGCGATACGTACATCGTAGGGATCGTTTTAATGTTAACGCTTCTTGATTCCGTGCCCGGGATGATACTACTTTTTGAAACACTATTAGAGAGCTCAAAGACAGGTTCTATGGTGTTCTATGGTCAGGTTCTATGTGAAAATGAAGAGAGAGACGAGTTAAGACATATATATCAACTTTGGAAAAGTCAAAGAGGTGCTAGCTTGGCACCCTTTCATTCGCCCATCTTCAGACATTTATATCTTTTTATCCGGATGTCGTATGAATGAACGGTTAAGAGAGTTGAAAACTAAATTACAAGACATTCAATTTGGTATCAAATATTTCCCAAAAAGACTTCATATAGCACACGAAATATATTGCTCAAAAAGCTCTGTTACAGGACAAATCGTTAGTCGGCTTTTCCGCAACTTTAATTCGATTTTTTCCAAACTTCATATTTTCTATCCAAATATCATATATAGCCATATTATGACTTTAAAATTATTTAAATAATTATTAACAAGTCTTATATTCATTATGTCACCTTGGGACGCACAGGGTGTAACGGTATTTATTGGAATTCGGGATTTTCTCATAAGCCCGGAATGCTTTTTCACTAAACAAATTCTCCTCCCAAGCAGCTCGGTCAGTTGGTTCACCCTCATCTTCGTCGTTCATGTTGACATTTGTGAGCTTATAGTCTGAATCAGACTCGGACTCAGATTCTGAGGCAGCCTTCTGCTTACTTTTATCTTTTGGATCAACTTGCTTTATGGATTTGGATTTGGTCTGCTTCGGTGTAGGTTATCTAAAGTCTATCCCCCTACTTGGCGGTCCTTGTGATGTTCTTGTGGTGCCCTTTATTACATTCCTCCTCGCCAATGGTTCCTCTTCTTCTTGCTCCGACTCATTAAGTAATTGCCTAGTCGGTTCGGCCTTCGCTTTCTCACTCCACTTCCTTTTATTCTGTGGGTTTGCAGAACCTATTTCCTTTCCAGTAGGCTTTTGGGTGGTTGCTTATCATTATCCATTTCTTGTTGCTTAGATGTTTTGATCGTTTCCACTATTGTGAACATATGTACCTGCAAAACAAAGAGTTTAACAATTAGTTCTGAGGACATTGAAGCTTCAGGTATAAAAACACTTGCAAAAGTGTGCACTTCCAATCACCCACACACTTGTGTTAGTCAGTGTTTCATTCAAACGTAGCCATGGCGTTCAGCAGGAATCAATTATCCGGGAGTAATACGAGTGAGCAATGAACTTATAGACATCATTATGTACAGCGAAAGACTGATTCAAGTGTTTCTCAAACATACAACAGTAATTTACTCAGCTATATCACTCGCAATCCCACACTTAGTCTCAAGATATACCAATATGCATAGAGCACGCATAATTCAACTACAGTAACAATGTACATCATAATACAAGCAGTTAAGCAACTTAATTGCATTTAATTCAGCCTAGAAAGTGGTCACTCGGAAGCCTAATGACCATTGGATGCCTCAAAACGAGAGTTGAAAGAGTGGAGAGCACCCGTAGCTCCAACACTCTGACAAGGTTGTACACAATCACCCAAACAACCCCACCACCTATTCACTAGAATATACTCGTGTAGCTCGATTACTCAGACTTTGTCGGCGCCTAAATTTACCTCACAGGCAATTCGTCGAACAAGTAAAGTGCAACAATTTTGCCAGTGTCTTCTAATAGTTGGGTAATTCAAATACCCTCCCAAAATTAATGAGATGAAAGGACTTTTAGTTTATCATCTCTCAAACATCACAACCAAATAGAGAAGGCAAGTGAAAGCCTTTAAATTGTTCAAAGTCTCCTATGAAGTTCATATGTAGTATTCAAATTGGTGAGACTTAACCTATGGGAATTTGGGTATGGGATTTCGCCGCCTTACAGAGAGATGAGTGAGGAGAGAGTAGAAAGAAGTAATTTCCTGAGCGTCTGATCAAAATCGAGCAGCATGAGTGCGAAGTTGTGGTGGTGCTTCAGGGTTGATAAGGAAAAGGAATGGGAGAAGGATTTGGGGTTTAGGCATATGAAGTGTTAAAAAATAACACTTACCTGATGCGCGCGAGCTTGGATGCGACGCGTCCCAGTTGGTTTCCCCAATTTTTGATGGGAGGCGACCTTGGTCGCGATGGCTTCACTTCACTACCTCGTGCAATTGGCCTCTAATATTTGGGCGCTAAGGGGGATGCGACGCATCCAATTTGTTTTTCCATACCTAGAGCTTCTTCTTTTTTTTTTAAATACAAAACAAAGAGAAAAATTAGTAAACTATGAAAGCAAAATAAAATACTTGGGTTGCCTCCCAAGAAGCGCTTGATTTAACATCGCGTCACGACAATACCAATTCTCAAGCATCTTTCAAGGCAACTTGTGACGATATACGTTGCCACTCCAATAATGCTTGTCTCTTTGCCCACTGACTAAGAACGCCCTTTCGGAATTTGGCGCTGTTAACTCAATAGTCCCGTATGGTGTCACACGCACTATTTCAAATGGTCCAGACCACCTCGACTTTAAATTTTCGGGAAACAACTTCAACCTGGAATTGAATAGCAATACCAATTGGCCTGGATCAAAATGACAATGCTTGATGTGCTTGGCATGCTACCTTTTGGTATTTTCTTTATATAGCTTGGCATTCTTATATGCACTTAACCTGAATTCATCTAGCTCATTGAGTTGGGGCAATCTCTTCTCACCTGCCAACTCCATATCCATATTGAGATTTTTGACGGCCCAAAAGGCTTTGTGTTCTAGCTCAACTGGGAAGTGACATGTTTTTCCATGGATCAACTTGTAAGGCGAGGTCCCAATAAGTGTCTTATATGCAGTCTGATACGCCCATAGAGCGTCATCCAACATTGCAGCCCAATCTTTCCTATTTGCACTGACCGTTTTCTCCAAAATTTGCTTTATTTCTCTGTTCGATACCGCTGCGTGCCCACTCGTCTGAGGGTTATATGTGGTGAAAACTTTATTCTTGACCCCGTATTTAGCTAGAAGGTTGTTCAAATGTCTATTGCAAAAATGCGTACCTTTATCACTTATAAAAGCTCGAGGAGTCCCGAAACGTGAAAAAATATTCTTCTTGACAAAATTAGCTACCACCATTGCATCATTAGTAGGTAAAGAAATATCCTCCACCCACTTAGACACGTAATCCACGGGTAATAAGATATGTTTGTTCCCTCTAGACGATGGGAATGTTCCCATAAAATCGATCCCCTTAACATAAAAAATCTCCACATCAAGAATGTTCATGAGCGACATCTCATTCTTTCTAGTGATTGTTCCAGTTCTCTGACACCGATCACACTTCTTCACAAATGAATGTGCATCTTTAAATAGAGTCGGCCGGTAGAACCCGAACTGCAGAACTTTTGCGGTTGTTCAATCACCACCATGATGTCCCTCATAAGGTGAGGAGTGACAATCGTACAAAATATGCTCCACCTCTTTCTCCGAAATGCATCTTCTCATCAGTTGGTCAGCATATTGTCGATACAAGAATGACTCATCCCAGAAATAATAGTTTATGTCATGTAAGAATCGGTTCCACCCTTCAAGTGGCATTTCTGGAGGAAGCACTTCGCTCACTATGAAATTTATATAATCTGCATACCATGGCGGCAGATCATGTGTGACTGCAAAGAGTTGCTCATCTGGGAACGTCTCCTTAATCACCCTTTCTTTTTCTACATGCTCATGATTTTCTAGCCTTGACAAGTGCTCATCCACCTGATTATCTGTGCCCTTTCGATCATGGATTTACAGGTCAAATTCCTGCAAAAGAAGCACCCATCTAATCAGTCTCGGCTTAGCAACTTTTTTTTTTAGATTAAATACTTGATCGCCACATGATACGTGTAAAATATCACATGCGTTCTTACTAAGTAGGACCGGAACTTGTCAAAATTATAGACCACTGCCAATAATTCATTTTCTGTCGTGATGTAATCGAGTTGTGCATCATTTAGAGTCTTGCTAGCGTAATAGATTGATGAAATACTTTGTTCTTCCTCTGTCCAAGCACAACCCCAATTTCTACGTTATTCGCATCACACAACAACTCAAAGGGCAGACTCTAGTCAGGTGCGACAATGATTGGCGCAGACACCAACTTCAATTTTAGCACCTCGAATGCCTTTAGACATGCATCATAAAACTTGAATGCGGCATCCTTTTCTAGCAACCTGCACAAGGTATTAGAAATTTTTGAAAAATCTTTAATGAAACGTCTATAAAAACCTACATGTCCCAAGAAGTTGTGAATGCTCTTAACGGAGATGGGTGGTGGTAGTTTTTCAACTGCCTCTACCTTAGCCTTGTCGACTTCAATTCCTTGTTTGGACACTCGATGTCCTAATACAATACTTTATTTAATAATAAAATGACACTACTCCCAATTAAGCACCAGGTTAGTTTCCTTACAGCGTGCTAGCACCAACTCCAAGGTTTTAGACAATTATCATAGGATGAACTGAAGACTGAAAAATCATCTATGAACACCTCCACAAATTTCTCAACTATATCGGTGAAGATGGCCATCATACGCCTTTGAAAAGTCGTTGGTGCATTGCGTAACCCAAATGATATCTTTTTAAAGGCGAAGGTACCATAGGACAAGTAAATATAGTCTTTTCCTGATCCTCTGGTGCTATAACTATATGGTTGTAACCAGAGTAACCATCAAGAAAGCAATAATATTCATGTTCGGATAGCCTGTCCAGCATCTGATCAATAAAGGGGAGAGAAAAATGGTCATTTCATGTAGCCTTGTTGAGTTTCCTATAATCAATGCCTCCAGCCCGTCAGAGTTCTTGTAGGTATCAACTTATTTTACTCATTTTCCCCAACTGTCATGCCTCCCTTTTTCGGCACGCACTGCACAAGACTCACTAATTGCTATCAGAAATAGGAAATATGATCCCAGCGTCCAGCCACTTGATAATCTCTTTTTTTACTACCTCATTCATAATAGAATTTAATCGTCTCTGATGCTTCACACTAGGTCTGTTTCCATCCTCCAGGAATATTTTATGCATACAAAATGATAGACTAATTCCCTTGATATCAGCAATAGTCCAGCCAATGGCCCCTTTGTGTTCCCTCAGAACCCGCAACAACTTGTCCTCTTGCACATGTGATAATGAGGATGAAATAATCACAGGTAAAGACTCTGAAGCACCCAAGTAAGCATACCGAAGATGGGAAGGTAAATGTTTGAACTCTAATTTTGGAGCCTCCTTATAGATGTCTTAGGTGGTGTCAATGTTAATGGCTTATTAATTTCCTCAAATCTCTTCACCCGTTGACATATTGGCAGGTCATGTTCAAAACTTGTACAATTTTTTCCATCAACTCATCCTCCTCTTCTTCTTCGTCAATTAAAACTCTTCCAGAGGATCTTTAGACACCAAGTATGGCGTTGTGCCTGCCAATTCCTCATCCACAATTGTGATTATGGCCAAACCTTCATAGTGTGCTGGAAATTTGAGTGCACGGTATACATTGAAAACCTCCACTTTTCATGCACTCTCATGGTCATTTGTCCTTCACATACTTCAATAATTGCTCGGTCGTGGCTAGGAATGGTCGTCCCAAAATAAATGGGACTTCCTGATCAGGATCATAATCTAGGATGACAAAATCAACTAGGAATATGAGCCCACTTGGACCAACACATCTTCAATGAACCTCTCGGGGCTGGAGAAGGATCCATCTGCCAATTGTAATACTACCGTAGTCAGTCGAGGATCTCCCAACCCTAGCTGTCGAAACATAGATAACGACATCAGGTTTATGCTTGCCCCAAGATCACACAATGCTCGTCCAACCACATGTTTCCCAATAGAAATTTGAATTGTGAAGCTTCCCGGGTCCTTCAATTTAGGAGGCAACTTATTCTGAATTCTGGAACTACACTCCTCAGTAAGTGCTACATACTCGAACTCAGTCAGCTTGCGCTTGGTTGCCACAATTTCCTTGATTTACTTTGCATACTATTGTACTTCTTGCAAAATGTCCACATGTCTCTCTAGATTTCTTATAGTAATAGCCTGATTCTGATAATCAACCATAATCTTCGTGAGCATCTCCTCAATATTACTCATCGAATTTGCGGACTGATCTGCTTGTGGTGGGTAAAACTGCTGATATTGACCTTGTGGTTTAAATTGATTCTGAGCACCTTGATTTCCACCCCAGGAGAATTTGGGTGGTTCCTCCAATTTGGATTATAAGTATTACCATATTAATTCTTATTAGCTTGGCCTCTATTAGCATTCCCCACAAAGTAAACTGACTTTAGATTCGCTGGACAGGCATCACTGGTATGACCCTCACCGCACACTTCGTAGAACACCTGCACTTGATGTACTGGTTGCACCTGTTGCATTGGTTGGAACTATTGTTGGTTCTGAGCCACATCTATCTTGCTTATTTGATTTGCTAAAGATGCTACTTGTGCAGATAGTGCTGATACAACATCCAATTCAAGTACCCCGTCAGCTTTATGAGATGTGTGTCTACCTGCTTCCTTTGCCAATTTGGGTTGATTTTGGAAAACTTGTTCAAGAACGCATAAATTTCATCTAAGCTCTTACCCAATACTTGACCACCAGCTGTTGCGTTATCACTATTTTTGTTTCTGGGTGAAGACCTTCAATAAAAGTGTGAGCCAGTACCTCGTTGGTTTGGTTATGGTGTGGACATTCTCTTAGTAGCCCCTTGAATCACTCCCAGGCTGCATAAAGGGATTCACCTTCTTTATGTTTGAACGCAACTATCTCACTTCTTATCTTTGCGATTTTACTAGAAGGAAAGAATCTAGCCATGAATTTACGAGCCAAAACATTCCACGATGCAATAGAGTTAGTTGGCTTATATTTCAACCATCTCTTGGCCTCTCCCAACAGAGAAAAAGGGAACAATGTGAACCTGAGATAATCAGTTGTGACCCCGTTAGTGATATAGGTATCACTAATCTCGAGAAAATTCAGAATATATTATTGAGGGTCCTCGTATGGCAGTCCCATGAACTGTCCATTTGCATGAAGTAGCTGGATCATGCTTTGCTTAAGCTCAAGTTGCGATTAATAGAAAAACTAATTAACTAGCACACTTATCACGGGGTTTTTAATTCAATGAGAAATAATATTCCATGGTCATGGTTAAGTAACAATCCTATTGAATTCTTCAATCAACTCGACTTATTAATTTATTTGGGTTATTAACCTGCAAAGACAAGAATACTCGTAGAAATTTGATAACTTCTACTCGCCTATTCAATTTATTCTAAACTCTATATTCTTATGAGATTAGAGATAAAAAGAACGGATTGATAATCTCTTGCACAATTGGCTAAGCACAGCAAACAAGTATATTTCTATCCGTATTCGCAAATCAATTCCCTAATGACTAGCTTTAAGATCGCGCTCTATTCAATCCTATTGCAATCAAGAATTACCTCTTTCAAGTTCAACTCAGGATTCATGTATAGTATTTCACTGTAAGCTAAGCAGTAAAATAATTAGGATCAGGATATGAATAAACAACCCAATATGATAAATTAAATCCTCAAATCAATCTTTGAATATCAATATTCATGTAAAACCATAACCCTAGAATAAACGAGTTTAGCCACGCATAGTCATTGTAGCAATCTCAAATAATTCCCGAGAATACATAAAAGTCAATAAAAGAAGGGAAAAATAAGAACTCAAGACGAATTCGTGGTTTCTAAACTTTGTGATAGCTTCCAAGTGTGTTAGATGACCTAAAAGATGCGTTTTTGGCTTATATATTGCGCACAATAGTCATGGACAAAGTTTTTCTTTTCCTTTTTCGAGTTAGCTTCAGGGATTGATGCTGAGTTGGATACTTCGCGTCCGCCTCAGCTTGAACTTCTTAGTATCGGATGCTAGGGCGGATGCTTCGCGTCCACCCTCTATTCCCTTAACCTTGTTGCGCCCAAGTGCAGATGCTAAGGTGGATGCCTTCTTGAAACTTCACTGATAAGGGTGTTCCAAATAACCTTTTTTCCAAGGTTAGATGCGACGCATCCACCCTCTTCTCCTACAGTAGGAGCATCTTTTCTTCATATTTTTGCATTCCAAAGATCTTAAATCATCACACACAACTTAATTAGTCGTAAAACCAATAATTAACATGTGTTGGGCATTTTAAACACCAAATAACACCAAAAACGGTTAAAACATGGGTAAAGTAACATTAAAACATATATATAAATATGCTCAACATCAACCATCTTTTCTTGTTTAGAAAATTCCTTATCATATAGTCAGGTCTTAGGCAGGAGCTACAAGACAGGGCAAGATATCATTAGTTTTGTGAAAGACGGCTAAAAACGGACACTATAAGAGTTAAAAATCAAGTGTTGGATGATGTGGGAGTGTCAATTGGAAGTTGTGTTTGGAATGGATTTACTTCTTATTCAAGTGTCACATTATTTCTTAGTCAAAAATCAAACCATCCAAACTCTCTAAATTCCAATGTTCTTGAGTACCAATATATTGTGGCCCGACGGTCAATGGAGTACCGCATAATTTTACAGTTCGATTTAATCATTCACCAAATTTTGGGGAGTACAATTAGATATCTTAGTTTTAGGCTTAATAAGTTTTAAAATGAAATTGTGCATGGAATTGATGTGGATAACATTTGCAAAGGAAAGTCGATCATACTTGAAGCCCAAACCTGCATTCATCCAAAACCTTGTAAATCAAAGTCAAGATCCAGCTTTCGCAATCTGGCCCATTTCCACAATGTGTTCAACGTAAATATTAGTACTCCTTTTTATATCTAGCACGTTTAAAAAAAATAAAAGAAGGTTCTCACATGAATTAAGCTCATATGGAAGCAAACTTAAAAAATGAGTGTTTCAGTTCAGTTGGAATAACATGCATATCTTTGAATAAAATACCCTACAAATCATGCGTCTTAATGGCAAAGAGACTTTCTAATATCTAATATATTTTAAAATAAAATCTCATTCTTAATGTTATGATGATAAAACAAGGCATGAAGTTTTGATCCCTTCAAAGAGAACCCATGCTACCAAGATGATAAAATAAAAATTAAGGTCCCATGGATGTCTTGACTTCCAAATGCCGTATAATTGGGGGGAGGGGGGGTGATGAGATAATGGGCTTTGAAAAGTCAATTCAACTTCTAATGGCTTAAATGTTTGAAGAATTAACCTAAATTATTGCCTATCCAACCACTTAAAATAAAAAATAGCCGACTAATATATATATATATATATATATATATATGAACGTGTGTTGCACGTTAATAATAGCACATGATGATTTAAATATTTATTTATATGAAGGAACAATAAAATTTAATTAATAAGAGAATTTTTATGTATAATAATACAACAATCATCTAAATGCCGGAAAATATTATTACATTAGCATAATACATGAATTTAAAATAAAAGGACATAATCAAAACTTACACAAATGATCAATTTTGTCATGTTAGTTAGATAATTATGCATTATAATTTAAAAGTATTTAATGTGATGGCATCTTAAAGAACACTTCTTTGTGGACAATATTTTTTTGTGTATGTTTCCTCCTAATGCTTTGGTTGCTCTGCCTTAACCAGAACTCTTGTTGTTGATCTTGATATACTTCTTGAAAGTGCAACATACAGTTGTTCGTGCAAGAAAACATATTGCGGTAAATATAGTCTAATATTTAGGATATTTGTCTTTATGCTTTATTTATTATATTTGTAAAACATAAACATACTAAAAATTATTTTCACACAAATTTAAAAGGATATTCTTTAGTTCCGGAAGACGAAAGTAGAATTCAGGGATAATAATATACTTAGAGGCACATTGACCAGTATCATATTTTTTGCATATGTGGCGTTATTGTCAAAACTTCTATATACCATCTGTGTGCTATTACATAAGATATTCGGCGTATTTAAGTTTTTCAGTTGCATGACAAGCATATTTTTCTTCGAAATCAACCTATATACAATGGAAGATCAATTTAGTCTATTATATATACGGTGACACTAACATACGTAAGAAATAATAAACTTGACAACAAACATGTATGGTAGAAGGCCGTTTGGTATTAACGTATTTAAGTATTCTTTTTTGTAGTAATTATTGGTATCATTTTCTGCTGAGCCAAAAACAGAAAAATATTTTGTTTTTACTATAAATTTTTGCAATCAACCTGTTATTTGGTTGATCAACATATTCATTTTTGCTAGCTAAGATATCTTTTTAATTCTATCATGCAATTTGCGCAAATTGCATTTTAATCTAATGATAGAAATATTTCTCTTATTAAATGCACTAATATTACCATAGAGATTGATAACCAAGTGTTCAGGAAGAACCAAATCATCTTTTATTGGATGCTCTTATTCGTTTCTGACACGAATCAAGAAGACACTGAATACTGGATCTGTTATTACTTTATATTTCTTGTCGGTTGAATCTTTTTCATTTGAGGCTAGAAGTATAACTTTGGAAAAGCTAGCTTTTATAGTCTCTGCTTTTGTCGATTTTGGAACTACTGGTAGTACTTGACATAAATTACCTCCCAAACCATTAATTTTTCACCAAACGGTTCATTAATATCCAATATATCTCTAGAACTCCATTTAGCACTTAACCATAAGTGTTTCATCCCATATTATCATTTTTGCTTTCCTTATAAATTTAGCACCATTCCGCTGCTTTGATATATTTGTGATGGTTATTTAAGTTGTTTGAAGAGGTATATTAAATCTAAAGTGGGTGGCCTCACAATAAAATTATTGTTGGTACACCACTTGCTATTAATGCTAACAGTGTCATGCCTCATGATATTATATTTGCACATAATGTGTGACATAGAAATATTATTTCTATTCTTCCAGAGGCATCTACAAAGAATAATCCCTTTATAGCAGAGTCGACTCTTTATAATATAGTCTTGAAAGCTTATTTTTTCTTAGTATTTAACTTTGATTGCGCTTCCTCAGACACTTTTATAGCATTTTTTATTCTTAATAATATACTAATATTTTTACTTTGTGTTCTAATTTTCTTTTTATGGAATAAATTTATGTACCCTAAGATTTTGTTTATAACTTGAATAAGAATTTTACTCATATGATGAATTTAAAAAATAATTGAATTGGATTCTCTTGCTAAATAATTAATTAAAAGATTTAATTATTTGATTTTAACATAAATAATTTATTCTATGTTGATTCAGATCTCAATATTAGTTCATCTCTTGTTTTGAATATTTAATCTTAATTATAATTTTATCCACCATAAATTTTATTTTCAAAGAGTAAAATATTGATGTGACATTTTACTTTTAGATCTTTATGTCTGTAGAATCATTAGTGGTATTGAATCTCACCTACAATTTTTTTCTCTTTCTCACACAAATATATATCCTTAATATTTTCTTAGTTGTTGTTTAATAATTGAGTATTTTTTAATATTACACGAAAAATTGATAAAAAATATTATTTGAGTAGCAAAATAATTCAAATATAATATAAAAATATATTATCGTGGGGGTATTCTTTTCTCAATTTTAACTCTTTATGCAGTCTATTTAATATTTTGTTTTTGTATTGGACATTATGGAGTGGTAATGCATTGCCAATACGGAGGATTCTGATGAAATTAATTTTATTAAACCTTCCTACATATTTTTAATAAGAATTTAATAGATAAATTTTATTAATTTTAAAATATTAAATATCAAAAATTAGCATAGAAGGTATTATTAGTCCAAAAAATAAGTTATTGTAGTTATGCCCTTTCCCTATGAGTTCTTCCGTTTAATATTTTAGGGCTATTTTGGTATATTAATATTGTATTTATGCTTTAAAATAATATAGGCTCTCCTTTCTTCTAAATGAATTTGGATAATATAATACATTCTCAAATTAAATTAGTAATATGACATATAATATGTTTTCAAATTAAATTAGTAATATGACATATAATATGTTTTCAAATTAAATTAGTAATAGATTTTTAAGAAGTATATCCTAAAAGTAATAAGATTACATGACTAAAGATATTTACTTGTTCAATTTTATAAGAATTAGACCGACGAAAAGTAATTATACTAATAGGATTCCTAAAGGTAATTATGTATGATTTCTAACATGTAATATTATGTCCTAAAACTAATAGGATTATAAGGCTAATATCTAGAATTCTGGTTATGTCCTTTTATTATGAGTTATTATGCTTAATATTATAAGGTTATTTTTGTAAACCGACATTATATTCATATATATATATATATATATATAACCGTATATAATTAATATATGTATACTTGCTAGAAAAATAAATACCAAATTCAACTGACTATTTGTGTAAAAATC